>WWET01004613.1:85654-115453 GCA_011038615.1 Limnodynastes dumerilii | reverse complement strand
ATTTTCTATATACATATACTTACCTGCACAGTTCTTCTGCACTCTGCCGCAGCTCTTCTACCCATGCGTGTGACGTCATGAAGTCATACGCATGGAGCTGGGTAATCAGGCCGCAGGAGTCCGGCGGCTGTTAGATCTCTGACAGTCTGTCGGCTCCAGACACACTGATTGCTAATCAGTGCGCTTGAGCCGGTAGACTGTCAGAGATCCAACAGCTGCCGGATTTCTGCGGCGCCACTTGGTCAGTTTGGCGCCTGGAGCTCACGCTCCAGCTGCTCCGCCCTCCCTACGCCCCTGCCTGTGTTACTTATCATCACAGAACATCCCTGTTGCTTAGCCTGTGTTACTCATAATCACGGCAAATCCCTGCTGCTCAGCCTGTGTTATCATCGCAGCACATCCCTGCTACTCAGCCTTTGTTACTTATCATTGCAGATGTGCTGCTCAGCCTATGTTACTTATCATCGCAGGACATCCCTGCTGCTCAGCCTGTATTACTTATCATCGCAGAACATCCCTGCTGCTCAGCCTGTGTTACTTATCATCGCAGAACATCACTGCTGCTCAGCCTGTGTTACTTATCATCGCAGAACATCCCTGCTGCTCAGCCTGTGTTACTTATCATCGCAGGACATCCCTGCTGCTCAGTCTGTGTTACTTATTATTGCAACACATCCCTGTTGATCAGCCTATGTTACTTATCATCGCAGCATATCCCTGCTGCTCAGCCTGTGCTACTTATCATTGCAGACATCCCTTTTGCTCAGCCTGTGTTACTCATAATCGCAGCACATCCCTGCTGCTCAGCCTGTGTTATTTATCATCGCAGCACATCCCTGCTGCTCAGCCTGTGTTACTTATCATCGCAGAACATCCTTGCTGCTCAGCCTGTGTTACTTACCATCGCATCACATCCCTGCTGCTCAGCCTGTGTTACTTATCAACGCAGCACATCCCTGCTGCTCAGCCTGTGTTACTTATCATCGCAGCACATCCTTGCTGCTCAGCCTGTGTTACTTACCATCGCATCACATCCCTGCTGCTCAGCCTGGGTTACTCATAATCGCAGAACATCCTTGCTGCTCAGCCTGTGTTACGTACCATCGCATCACATCCCTACTGCTCAGCCTGGGTTACTCATAATCGCAGCACATCCCTGCTGCTCAGCCTGTGTTACTTATCATCACAGCAATAGTTGAATAATCAACCATCATCTCACCAAAAGCACCCAATATACATACCTTCATGCCCATGGGTCTTTCCTTGAACTTTTCTTGTGGTTAATGAGGAATCCTTACGTTAAAACCCCATGCTTCCTATTTGCTACCACTATGCAAGGGTCCCACAGCCAGATTCCCAAACTCTATCTACAATAGGTGTTTGTAGATATGTTGTAGAAATGTTGTATGCTACTGTTGTATTCTACTTGTTGACATTTTTGTTATACATTAATGTGACTCAGATGTTTGTATAACAATATCTGGTATAGTGTTTAAATTAGATCCATAGAGCAGCCAATAGCTTGGTGTAGAGTAGAATTGTATTTATAGTGTATATTACTGAGATTAAATAATATGAGCACTTCTTTTAACATTAAAATATTGCATAGTGTGTTGATTTGTGGTTTGCACATGTATACTTTAATTTTAACCTTAGTAGTGACCCATTACCATAATTGAACATGAGTAGTTGCTTGTTTTAGCTCAGAGGCTCTTAAGTGATTCCTCAGGGAACGTTTAATCCATAACCTGAGGGATTGACAGCAGTCAGTTAATGCATAGATTTGATAAATTGTCTCTAGGGGATGACCATGATATACTATGTATAGCCGCAAACAAAAGTTGTCCCGCCAATCACTTAATGATATCCTTTTCCTAAAGAAATAGGATTTAATGTAATGCATTATTCCTATTCACTTCTTGTAATCTATTATCTTCTGAAAACGGTGAATTTTATCCTGCATTAATAGCAGAAAGTTGCTGGGTAATATATGCACGCCATTTATTAAATTAGGTCTGCATTAAAAAATTCTGATGAGTTCCACAAGCCAAAGACATTTTTGCTTTTTACTTAGAAAGGCTTGGAAATTAGAATCGCAACACCATTCTTTTTATATCAACAGAAGTAAAAAGTGGAATCTCCAAGTGTTTACTTTAAAGATTAAATTCTCTGGGTTTCTGAAAATGAATCTCCTATGAAATGTACACATTCATTTAAAGATTATTGAACTTGTGAAATAATTGCCTTCTTTTAACTGGAGAGTTAAGCCTCTTGACATTTCACATTATGAATTTGCAGTTAGCCTTAGTCATTTCTATTATTATTCCATTCCTATAGTTTTAGTCTAATCTCAAAGGTATAAATGCGTCACTGTGAATTTAGTCACTCAAAGCAACAGGAAACATTACACAGCTGTCAGTGGATAGAATTTCAAGGAAATAATACATGGAGGCTACACAACCTGCTGACTGGACTTTATGCCACTCTCATGTTATTGTCAAAATCGCAACACGTTTTTCATGTTTAATCAGCTTTTGATTTTCCCTTTGGCTGAATTATACTATGCATTATTATTTCCATTATCATTATGGGTAACAAAAAGGATTATGTTATGTGCAACACAATTCAATTTCCAGAATTTTAAAGATTTAATAGTTTGAAAGGCATTGAATGGTGGCAGTGCGCTGAGGAAGTTTATGTAAAAGTACAAAGTTTATTATTATTTCTTGTAAAATACAAATTAATGTTATTGAAGTAGATATTTAGAATAATTTATGTACCAGAGATACAAATTAAATCTATTTCCCAAAGGAAAATTTGAAAAACCCAGTGTTGGACTGTGCATAACCACACCAGGGGAATGCAAAGTCTTGGCCATCAGAAGAGATGGGCTTACACACAGATAAAACAGAACAGAGCAGCTGGATGTTAGATGGATTTATAAAAAGTTGCAGATATAAATGGAGACAAAAGTCCTATCTATGGAACAGGCACCCAAAATCTGTTCAGTTAGCAGGCTGTCTTGGATTCTCCTTACCCATACTTACATTTTTCATGTTACAGGTGGGTTCTTAACTTTTGTACCTGCTCTGGATTTGGGAATGTTAGGGACTTGCTTGGAACTAGAAGTAATAGTAAACAATAGAGGTCCAGAAATTAACTGAAATATTAACTAAAGAGCATAAATGTATTTTGCCATTAAACATGCACCATCCTCGTAGAGCTATTGTCCTCCCTGCCTGCCTCCGTGACTCTCCTGAATGTATTCCGGACACCCCCTCCAGCCAGCTAACCTCATTGCAGAGCAGCAGCGGTACCCACCCTCCCCAGACCTTGCACTCTGCCTGGCCATCCACCCACCGGGAGCAGAGGGCCAAAGGAGGCCTTGGTCTCCCTTGACCACACGGCAATCTGTTCGGCGGGAGCAGCAGGGGTGCACACAGGAGGTGCATGCCCGAACTTCCGCATCGCCGAGCCAAAGCTCCGGCGCAGCCTTGGGGAGCAGTGAGGCTGCGCCGGGGGAAATCCCACAGGCTGCCGATGGGCACTCGGTGCCGGGCATCCTGTATTCATCTACCAGGCAGTCTCCATCCCCTAAGGATATGAGGGGACCACAGGTCACACAGGTGGGGCCCTCAAGGCGAGTGGGGGCGTGGCGCTCACTGAGACAGTCCAGCTAGTCAGCGCTGCGGATGCCCCCTTCCCACTCTAGGTTTGCAGATAGGAGGTATCCCAGCTGGTCCCGTGGCAGACATGGGGGAGTGGGCTATGCAGACCCTCCCCACAGCAGGGGGTACCAGCAGGGGTGGTACAATAGTGGTGGGGAGGGTCCCTCATATTATTATGACAGGCCAACTGACCGCTATTATCATGGACATGGGCATTATGACAGTGGCCGACATGGGGACACCTGGCAGGGGCCTAGCTGCTCAGGCGACTGGCACAATTGGTCCACTACACCATGCCCTGCTGCCCTCGACCACACCTATCTCCGCCTTCATGTAGCCATCACAGTCAATTGCCATGCAGCAGCCACCATTATCGCTCACGCTCCAGTTCCCCCCGCTGCAGCGATCCGGCATGTTTGCATAGCACAACTGATAGGCGTGCTAGGGATGCGGTTGTGGGTTCTGAGATTTCGGCTGATGCTGCTTTTCCTCTAGTGGGTGGAGCTGCACAGGCACCCTGATACGACTGTTTGTCCAGTGTCTCTGGGTTATAGTTATGCTGCTGTTAGGCCAATTTCAGGCACGGTGGGGTTTATGTATAAGAACTGTATTCCGCTGTTCCGCTACCAGTTTACAGTTGTTTTTCAGAAAACGCTGTTACAACTGGGCCTGGATCCATCGGACTATGGAACACACTCATTCCGCATCAGAGCAGCATCAACGGCAGCAGCTCATGGCCTTCCCTCAGCAGGTATCCAGCAGATTGGTAGATGGAAGTCACGTGCGTTTAAGATCTATATTCGACCTTTGGTGGACAGTGTGCAAGTATGATCCAAGCGGATCGGATTTTGGAACCCGGGAAGGCGGTGCAGTCATTCATTCATTCCCCTTGGTCATATTACATGTTGAATTTAGATAGTTGTTCCTTGTTTCTCTTCCCCCACCATGGACAGGACATGGTTCCCGGGATTAGCCCGGTAACTGGCCCGCTGCACCAAGGTTGCAGGAGCGTGAAGGGCTTTTTTTCTATTATGACAGGTCAACTGACTATTATCATGGACATGGGCATCATGACAGTGGCAGACATGGGGACACCTGGCAGGGGCCTAGCTGCTCAGGCGACTGGCACAATTGGTCCACTCACAGTCACTACATCATGCCCTGCTGCCCTCGACCACACCTATCTCCGCCTTCATGTAGCCATCACAGTCAATTGCCATGCAGCAGCCACCATTATCGCTCACGCTCCAGTTCCCCCCGCTGCAGCGATCTGGCATCATGTTTGCATAGCACAACTGATAGGCACGCTAGGGATGCGGTTGTGGGTTCTGAGATTTCGGCTAATGCTGCGTCTCCTCTAGTTCCACAGGTTGCCTCTGACACCAGCAGCAGATTCAGGAGCGGACGGAGATCCAGGGTGTCACACTCCCGTGAGCCGGCTGAGAACATCCAGCCTGAGTCGGTCGAGGCAACTGGCGTCACAGAGGAAGTCGAGCAGCCAGTACCCAATCAACCAGTGCCCGATGAGTCGGATCACAATCAGTCTGGGGTTGATAATAATGATGTCTCTCTATCTACTTGTACATCAGAATCCTCGCTGTCGTCAGATGCTTCTAGGGGGTCTAGGAGGAGGATTGATAAGCACTTGCGCAAGTGTGCCAAGAAAACAGCCACTAAGGCGACATCTCCCCCTCCCCCAACAAAAGATATGAGCATGATTCACTGTGACTATACGGTGGTTACAAGGGGTTTGCGGCCACGCTTGAAGGAAAAAATTAAGAAGGGGAAATTCGTCGATATATTTGCGCTTAAAAAAAGCTTGCATAAAGCACTGAGCGCCGCAAAAAAGAAAGGTCCCGCAGCGGAGGAGCAATACCCCAGCTTTAGCAACTGGTTCCCGGCATGGTTTACCTTTATGCACACTTACTTGGAGTCACGGCCAGGTGAATATGGGGACCTATTTCGGTACCAGCACCTGGGTCATGACCTTATGGTAAAGACGAGGGGTTCCGCGTGGCGCGAATATGATGAGCAATTTAGGCTCAATGCAGACAGGCAGGCCAGTATAGGCTTTGGTACTAAGGATTTGGAGCTATGGTTAGCAGTCAAGCAAGCGCAGCAGGAAGTTGCTACTGTTGTCATGGCTGAACTGGAACTCAAAGATTTAACAGTCACTATAGGGTGGTTTTTGCTTTTGTAGTTGATATATAATTTGCAGAGATGGAACATTTATATGATCATTTATCTGGCGCCCCTTCCCTGGCCAGAGGCAAGTGCTACAGTTATAACAATGCCAATTGCAACAGAGGCAGCAAGTGCCCTTACAAGCACTTATGCCTGCGGTGCTATGGCAACCACCCCGCAAAATTTTGTAGTAAGCCCTCGGCAGTCGGGGGCGGAGCCCGACCTCAGTCTGGACCTCGGCCTGGCGCCGTCACTAATTAAACTAAGCAAGCTAGATGAATGGCTGGTGCGCTATCCCAGATGAGATATGGCAATTTCTTGTCACAGGGTTTTCGCGAGGGCTTCAAATTACCCATAGTCTGGCAGGTTTCGGCGGCTTACCCGCGAAATCTGAAGTCCGCTTTGGAGGCACCGGGTGTTTTAGTGGGCAAGGAACTGCGATTAGGGCGGATGTGTGGCCCCTTTGCAACCCCCCTAATTCCCGATCTGGTACTCTCCCCCATAGAAAGCCCCTGGGAAATTTTGCTTAATTCAGCACGTCTTTTCCGCAGTTAACAATGCCATACCGGAAACATGCGCCCGCGTGGTATATCAATCTTTTGAATTCCCTTTAAGTCTAGTCCAGGATGCGGGCCATGGGGCACTAATGGTGAAGGTTGACGTGGAATCAGCTTTCAGGCTCCTTCCCCTTCATCCTTCGTCATTTCAATTCATGGGTTTCAGAATTAAGGGTGCTTCCTATATCGACAAGTGTTTGCCCATGGGCTGCTCAGTGTCTTGTGTATTCTTCGAGGCATTCAGCAGTTTTCTACATTGGTGCATTGTTGACGGGGCTGGTTTGGGTGGAGTGGCTCACTACCTGGATGATTTCCTGGTGGTGGGCCCCTCGGGTTCAGATGCTATTTTTACTGTCATACACCCAGACTTTATTTGAATCTTTAGGCATCCCCGTTGCACACGAAAAAACCGAAGGTCCCACGATGCAGCTGTCCTACCTAGGTATAGAGATAGATACGGTGGCAGGCCCCTGCCATCTCCTGGCTAATAAGGACAGCCATCTGCATAGTTTAATAAAATCAGCCCTTAACGCAAATAGACTCACCTTAAATAAGCTCCAGTCACTAGTGGGTTCATTTAGGTTCGCCTGCCGCGTGATTCCTTTCAGGAAGATATTTTGCCGAAGGCTTGAACGAGCAACAGCCGGGGTTGGCAATCCTAGGGCGTGGATCCCCCTCTCCAATGACCCGAAGGCAGATCTTGGGATGTGGGATTCATTCTTAACAGGTTTCAATGGTGTTCATATTTGGCCGGGGCCTTCCGTGTCCAGTCAGGAGCTTCAGCTCTTTACGGACACGGCAGGGGGTTGCGGCTTTGGCGCATATTTCCAGGGCTCATGGTGTGCAGGTGAGTGGCCGTCCTTCTGGCACGAGAATGGATTCACAATGAATCTGGTGCTATTAGAGTTGTTCTCAATTGTGGTTGTGGTAGAGCTCTGGGCTCACCGCTTCCAGAATAGGAGCATAGCGTTTAGGTGTGACAACCTTGGTGTCAGCAGGGAGCGTCGTCCCCTCCAGTTGTGCATTTGCTCCGGCATCTCGTTTTGAGGTGCCTGGAATTTAACATTAATTTCCGGGCGGCTCATGTTCCGAGGATTGACAATGGATTGGCCGATCCTCCAGATTTGATTGGGTTAAATTTCGCATGTTAGCTCTTGAGGCAGAGTTAACCGAGACACCATGCCCTGTATCTGTTTGGCAGGTGGCCGGTCTAAGATAGAAGATCTCGCACTATCCCTCAATGGGGCAGATCCAGAACTACGCTTTTCCATGATTTTACGCATGGCGTAGACGTAAATTCGCAGTTACGTACGCACTGCGCATTCGCACCATAGAAAATACGCACATTCACGTAGCGTAATTGTGAACGTATGGGAGATTCATGTATGTGTCACGTAAATACTTACGTGTGGGCATGCCAATTTTACGTTAGTCAACAATACGTGCATTTGCGTGCTAAGCTGCGTACGTTCACGTAGTCAGTACGTCCGTTAGCGGACGTATGCTGTTACGTTTGAAAAAGTTAAGGTAAGGTTTGGGTAGTGTATTTTGAGAAAATACGTCCGTGCAAGGGGTGTGCCGATGGGAGTGTAGCGAACTTACGTGTACGAAAATACGCTCCGCGAATATACGTACGGCACACGTAGTTCTGGATGTACCCCAATGTTCTTAATGATGTTGTTTATTTGGTATGTGATAATATTGTATTGTCAATGTATTGTTTTTCCAGAATTATTTGCTCATGGTCTTTACAATTCTTTCCACAGGAGGGTCACAGCAGAAGGTGGTATGGGTGGTAGGCCATTCCTTTATTATGTTTATTGGGCAGACATACATGTTCAAAAGTTTAGTGTGCAGGTACCTGATGGGTTTGTTTGGTTATGGAAGGGTGTAAGAGGCATGATATGGCCTCAGGTTTTAGAAAGGTTGGTCCGTGATATGGAGGTAGAGCAATGGCCCGATGTTGTGATTTTCCATGTGGGAGGAAATGACCTGGGTCACGTCCCTTCAGTAGAACTGACATGAACAATTAAGGAGGAATTGCAGTCAATGTTTAATTGGTGGCCCAATGTTTGCTGGTTTTGGTCCGATATTATACCAAGGTGCGTCTGGACGTATTCCCAGGATGGGAAAGCGATGGATGGGGGAGGCGGAAGCTCAATAGGGCTGTAAAAGTATGTTTGTTGTTACTTGTTGGTAAAGTGATTCATCACCCAGCTTTTCGTTTTGACAAGGTAAGCTTGTATTGTCCAGATGGGGTGCATTTGTCAACTGAAGGCATGTCTTTGTTTCTAGAAGACCTTTTTGGGAGTTTGAGTTTGGTTTAGGTTTTGATGGTGGCGGTCGCTGGTCAGAGGGCCCAGCTGTGGCGGAAAGCAGGTATAGATATATATAGAGGATATTAGCTTCTGTGGCACTCTATCACTAGATCATATTGGATCTTTGACAGCCAATTAAATTAAACAGTTATGGTTAATAATAAAATTTTAGTTCCCAATCACGTTGTTGGTGTCTTTTATTTAGGTAGGTTTTTTTTTCAAAGAGGTGAGTGTTGTCAAGGGGCCATGCACATCACACATGGGAAGTTTTTTAGGATGTGGGTCGGTAGTGATAATGGCCCTTTTGGGAAAGGGCCTTTTTCTACCAGCCATTTTCGACGTGTCTCCAGAATCGATTACTCCTGCCCCACCAGAGTGAAAGAATAGATCTCCACAAGTGGAAGATAGTTGCACAGGTCAAATATATATAAAAAACACTATATCCAGGGTGCTACTAATGACTAGAAATACCACAGAGAAAAAGAAAGGGCTTTTGTGATACTTTATATAATGCACCATATTATGATTAACAGCATGTGATACACATCAAGTTATTGTATGTACTTTTTAATTTATATCTGCCTACAGAATATTATCCTAGGAGCCTATAAATGTGCAATTTATTGTTCTAATTTGGTCCTTGGATATTAGATTGATTGTTTATTTACACCTTATTATATACAATTTGGAACTTTTATCTGTTTTTCTCCAGACATATTAATTAGATCTGGGATTTCTCAAACGCTATACATAGCTGCATAATACTGGCTATTTATATGGGACATGAGGTTTCTATGTATGACATTAGAGGTTACAGCATTAAATATGGAAATAGCTGTTAGGTACTACAAGTGATATTTGTGATTATATAGAGCGCTTAAGCGCTCCACATGTGAAATTCTTTTTGCACTTGTTGATACAAGCATTGCTTACTATGTGCTGATACAGTATTGTTTTATACGTGATAGTTTTTGAACTAATGTGTAAAATGCTTTTTGTGCCTATTTAGCCATGACTATATGATCAAATAAGCTGGCACTCTACTTATACATATAACATTTACTTAATAAATTGATTGAGCAGCTTCCAAACCCTAATATCTACAAAAGGAATGCAAAACGACATCTACTGGCATGCTTACTAATACCCCTTTCACATCACCACGAAATACCCAGGATTTTCGCCAAAAACCCGGGTCTCGGTAAAATCCCGGGTATTTCGTGGAGTTGTGAAAGGTGCACTTACGGTGATCCCGTGTCAGAAGACCTGGGAATTCAACCCGGGTGAAAAGAAGGGTTATTCCTGGGTCCGTCACGGGTAGGGGTGCAGTGTGAAAGGTGCTACTCGGGTTTTTCAACCCGGGTAGCACCTAATGTACCTCGATTGGTGGAATTTTTTTACTATTGCCCTGGCAACAAGTGTTGCCAGAGCAACGGTAAACATATTACGCACCGCAATGACGACAGGGCAGACCCTGGGATCCTCTGCTGCCCCGGCAATATCCCGAGTCTCTACCCGGGATATTGCCGGGGTGGCGATCTGAAAGGGGTATAACTAACATTAGACATTTAGTTTAAAATATATCCAGCACTCTGCATAGTTGCAAAACGCCTACTTTTCTCTGAGATATGCTTACTGTAGTAGAATGTGATTTAATCCTAAAGAAAGCCCCCCTCTCTAATATGTCCCAACAATCATATAGACCTCTGCTCAACTGATACTTTATTGAGAAAAATAAGTGAAATAATTAAAGACCCATTAAACAGATGGATTGATTTATGTAGGATTAAAAAATACATAAATTACTGTGTTTTTTGTATATGTTGAATTTGTATGAAGCAAATGTGTGTTTTTGTGTGTGTGTTAAAAGAAGAGATGGGGCATGTCATGGTGCAATACAATTTATTTAAACGTACATATTTCCAGCACAAGGAATATTTGTACTGGGGTGTGGTCTTTAAAAACAGATAATCCCCCCCAAAAAAACACTCAGCTGCTGAGGGATAGTTCGTTCAACTCCACTGTCAGAATATAAAACTTATAAAACTATTAAAAACTAAAAACAGGGGGCGTGGCCTAACTGCAGAGCCGACCAGACGCGCTGTGCTGGAGCTCCGCTGCCTGCTGGGGTTTACACCGTGGGTCGGTAGTGATAATGGCCCTTTTGGGAAAGGGCCTTTTTCTACCAGCCATTTTCGACGTGTCTCCAGAATCGATTACTCCTGCCCCACCAGAGTGAAAGAATAGATCTCCACAAGTGGAAGATAGTTGCACAGGTCAAATATATATAAAAAACACTATATCCAGGGTGCTACTAATGACTAGAAATACCACAGAGAAAAAGAAAGGGCTTTTGTGATACTTTATATAATGGTTCATATTATGATTAACAGCATGTGATACACATCGAATTATTGTATGTACTTTTTAATTTATATCTGCCTACAGAATATTATCCTAGGAGTCTATAAATGTGCAATTTATTGTGCTAATTTGGTCCTTGGATATTAGATTGATTGTTTATTTACACCTTATTATATACAATTTGGAACTTTTATCTGTTTTTCTCCAGACATATTAATTAGATCTGGGATTTCTCAAACGCTATACATAGCTGCATAATACTGGCTATTTATATGGGACATGAGGTTTCTATGTATGACATTAGAGGTTACAGCATTAAATATGGAAATAGCTGTTAGGTACTACAAGTGATATTTGTGATTATATAGAGCGCTTAAGCGCTCCACATGTGAAATTCTATTTGCACTTGTTGATACAAGCATTGCTTACTATGTGTTGATACAGTATTGTTTTATACATGATAGTTTTTGAACTAATGTGTAAAATGCTTTTTGTGCCTATTTAGCCTTGGCTGTATGATCAAATAAGCTGGCACTCTACTTATACACCTGTAGCTGAAATTCCATACTATTATATGCACTGTATGTATTTTCCGACATGCATTATAACGGTCCATGGGCCAGACCCAGACCTATGTTCGGCTTTACGTTCTAGGCTTAAGATCCTCTTGGTATTTTTGCCGTTTTACACTTGCCAAACCCTACCTTAAATTTTCCAAGTGTAACTGCAGTTGGCCGTAATGGCTGCATGTTCTTATGCGCCTAAGCACACCCGTACTGAACGATTTAAATGCCTCACTCCGCCTCCGAAGCGTAATTACAGGTGTCGTATGGCTGGCACGCCCCTTCATCCATAGTTATGCTGATGAGCCTAGTTTCGTAAGTACGAGTACGTTCAGAGTTTCTGGTCATAATATCTGCCGCACGCATGTGCAGAACATGCAGAACTGCATTTTTACGACTCCGGCTAGCGTAAATACGCTAGCGGACATAGCTCTGGATCTGGCCCCATGTGTATGACATTTTGGCGGTCACTACAATAAAGTTTCATATTTCGTGGTTTCTTTTTTTAAATTATTTTTAATGATGTTCAAATAAAGATGTAACTTTTTATTGAATCAAATCTGTTTGTAAATTATTCCCCCTTTTGGGTTATATTCTATGGAGTGCACATAAAGTGGCTTTTTGACTTTAGGGTCCTATGTGGAACCCTTTCTTTTTCTCAATAGAAGATCTCCAGCATGATACTGCAGCGGCCATGGGTATTTAGCCAACCCCAACCTTTATTGTAATCACCCTATCCCTCTCCTTCCATTATTATAACCCTCCCTTCCTTGCAGTCTGACCCTAAGACTCCCTTATCCGCAGCCTGACCCTAAGACTCCCTTCTCCACAGCCTGACTCTAAGACTCCCTTTCCCACAGCCTGACCCTAAGACTCTTTAAATATACCTACATTTAAGTCCTTTCACCAAACAGCCCTATTCCATAAATAGTATTAACATTTATTAAATTTATGTGTTTCTTGCTCACCTGCCCTTACATGTATAATACTTATAGTTAATAAATAACCTTACCCTTTAACTAATGCAGACATAAAGGACCAGATTCACACCTTAGAAGCTGCTGCTTCTTAGGTGCTTATTTTGAAGAATTTCTGTACTGCACATGCATAGTCATAGTGCCAGAGCAACTTCGTGACATATATAAGAAGAGTGGGCGGGGAGAGGTATTTAAATGAGCCAGGGAGGACATGGTAATGGAACTTCGGTGCAAATTTTCCTTCTTAAGAAGGAAATTACCAATGAGAAGTTAAGGAAGCGCTATGGCATGCTTAAGTGCTTTAGGAACTTAAAAAACCGGGGGAGTGGGAGTGGTTTAAAGCTTAGGTGTGGATACATACGTATCTGCACCTTCTTAAGGGCTTCTGATATGTGAATCTGGCCCAAAACGACTTATTTATCATATAAAAAAACCTATGAGTTGTAACCTGCCAAAACATTAAAAAAAAATCATATTCCTATTTAATAGTTACTGTACAACAATTTTAGTCTAAACTACTCCAACTTTAAATGAATTATTTTCATAATAAAAAAATTAAATGATTAATAACATGGGATCTTAACCAGACTTAAGAGCGTTTTCTGTACACTCCTATGACACTCCACTTTCACATGCAAATTATAGTTTACTTACATGTCCATAACCCTACCTTAACTATTACGCATGTATCGCTGTCGTACAGAATGCCTTGTCATATGGAAGTGCCTAACTCAGCCCAACCTGTACAATTTAAATGACTCGCCCAGCCTACATTGTGTATACTTGCATGTACGGAGTGTTGTCACCTCCTGACGTACAGAAATCTGTACATACGGAAATCAATTCCATACATTCAGAGTTTTGATGCGTAACGTTTGCTGTGCACATGCGCATTGTGCTCTCACAGCCTGACTTATGCATGCCACTTATGTAAGCCGGCTGTCATTATTAAGTCTGGATCCAGCCCATGGTCTATACAACAATAAAGGTATCTGTAGCAGTGCTGACACATAGTGTTATATAATGTTTGTATGGAGTGCTGGTTACACAGTGGTCAATTTTGGTCCTTGGCTGCACCTCTACATGTATATATACACTTGCACACATTATATATATTGAATTAGAAGTGCAGCCTATGTTTTCTTGTTACTGTTACTTGTTTTACTTTGGGAGCCTGACCCCTCCCCAATATGGCAGTTGCACACTGTTCAAATGGCAGGAGTGTCTTAATACAGACCTCCTGATTCCAGCTATTTCAGCTATGCTTGCAAGACCCATCTTCTTTTAACCATCGTATTTCTCCAGCTCCTCAGTATTACTTTTGTATATCAACATGTCGTTCTGAGACATTGTTTTTTCCACCCCAAGATATTTAATTAGGTCAGACTGTTCAAAGGGAAAATATTGCAGTTGGATAGATGCAGATCACTAATTAATATAAATGTCCATTCAGTCCTTTTGAATTCTTTTTAGGATACAATATATAATAAAATTAACTCACGGTTGACTTGATAGGACTGCTAGGTGTGGGGGCCGACATGTAATTGTTATCAGTGTTTGAAGCAAGTTGATACATTGATTGGTATTTTATACATTTACATCTACTGCCTTCACTGTGAAACTATGAAATTCCATTCTGAGTTTCAATACAGTACCTTGCTTTTAAATTTCCACAAACCCTGATATCTACAAAAGGAATGCAAAACGACATCTACTGGCATGCTTACCAATACCCCTTTCACATTTTTTTGCCAAAAACCCGGGTCTTGGCAAAATCCCGGGTATTTCATGGAGATGTGAAAGGTGCACTTCCGGTGGACCCGTGTCAGAAGACCCGGGAAATCAACCCGGGTGAAAAGAAGAGTTGTTGAGTGAAAAGAAGGGTTATTCCCGGGTCCGACACGGGTAGGGGTGCAGTGTGAAAGGTGCTTCCCTGGTTTTTCAACCCGGGTAGCACCTAACCCACTTGATTGGTTCAATTTTTTTATTGTTGCCCTGGCAACAAGTGTTGCCAGAGCAACGGTAAACAAATTACTCTGTCTGATGACGACAGGGCAGACCCGGGTCTCTGAATTTCCCGGGTCTGCCCTGCAGTGTGAAACGGTGTCTGTGCCCCTGGGATCCTCTGCTGCCCCGGCAATATCCCGAGTCTGTGAACCCGGGATATTGCCGGGGTGGCGATCTGAAAGGGGTATAACTAACATTAGACATTTAGTTTAAAATATATCCAGCACTCTGCATAGTTGCAAAACGCCTACTTTTCTCTGAGATATGCTTACTGTAGTAGAATGTGATTTAATCCTAAATAAATCACCTCTCTCTAATATGTCCCAACAATCATATAGACCTCTGCTCAACTGATACTTTATTGAGAAAAATAAGTGAAATAATTAAAGACCCATTAAACAGATGGATTGATTTATATAGGATTAAAAAATACATAAATGACTGTGTTTTTGTATATGTTGAATTTGTATTAAGCAAACGTGTGTTTTTGTGTGTTTGTTAAAAGAAGAGATGGGGCACGTTATAGTGCAATACAATTTATTTAAACATATTAAATCTTTAAAAACAGATAATCCCCCCCAAAAAAACACTCAGTTGCTAAGGGATAGTTCGTTCAACTCCACTGTCAGAATATAAAACTTATAAAACTATTATAAACTAAAAACAAACAGGATGTTTAATATGATAAGTGACACAATTTTACCTCTTAAGGACTAAAAGCCAAATATTACTTTCAGAATTCCAGGTCATATACACAAAAATTTTACTGGTATTTACTAATAATTGCAGAATCAGAGACAGAAGTATCACCATAACCATTGGTGATTCCTCTGTCTCCTCATCCCCTAAAGTTTGCTGCCTAGGTTTCATTCTTGACTCCTCACTTTCCTTTATACCACACATCCGTGTTCTCTCTCATTCTTGCCATTTCCGCCTACACAACATTGCATGCATCCGTCCCTTCCTCACCAATGACTCTACTAAAACCATCATCCACTCTTTAGTCATATCACGCATCAACTACTGTAACCTCCACCTCGTAGGTCTCCAGCTCACCTGTCTTGCCCTCCTTCAATCTATACTCAATGCTGCTTCCAGACTCATCTTCCTCTCACGCCGCTCTACCTCAGCCCTTTCTTTCTGTCAATCTCTCCACTGGCTTCCTGTCTGCTTCAGACCTCTCTTTAAATTCCTTACCCTCACCTTTAAGGCCACCTCCTCATCCACCGTTCCCTACCCTCTCTGTTCTGCTAGCCACCGCTGTCTTTACTGATCACCACATCTCATGCCGGTATCCAGGACTTCTCCCATGCTGCACCTCTGCACTGAAATGACCTCCTTTTTTCAGTCAAACTCTCCCCCACATTGCAGGTCTTGAAGCGCTCACTCAAAGCGCATCTGTTCAAGCAAGCTTACCCCTCCTCCACTTAACATCCTCACTGCATCCTACATCTATCCTTTCTTTTCCTTCCTACCCCCTCTCCTCCGCTCACACCAGCAGTCCATTTCCTTCCCCCTCATTATGTCTTCTGTAAGTTCATCCCTCCCGCTTAGTGTGTTAGCTCATGTGAGCAGGGCCCTCCATTCTAGTGTTGTTCCCTCCTCCACCACTCCCCCCTCACTTTGTACCCTCATGTCCCCCTCTTGTACCCTTTTACACCATCCCCACCTGGTGGCTCCCTCTCAACCTCTCACTGTGGTCTAGCCCCTTCTCCCTGATCTGCCAAGCTTGACTCCTTGCATTTTGCTTTGCTGTCTGTGCTTGCTTCACTTTATTGTATTTTTGTGATATTTTTATATTTATTGTACTTTATTATGTACTATGCTGTCCATCCCTGCCCTGTATGTCTGTACTGTATTTTGTTGTATTTTGTATGGGGCTGCGGCGCCTTATAAATAAACGATATTAATAATAAAAAGTATATTTTGCAAGAAGAGTCATATCAAGAACTATATAAACTACAGAAATGGTGGGTTTTCAAATTCTTCATTCAAGCTATTAGAGAGAGACCTGAGTTTCAATTGTTATGATCAAAGATTCCCATTGTGATATTCTGTTCAGCTTGTTGGGCCGGATTCAGAGCTCCGGCCGCAATGCAATTGAGGCCAGAGTTCTGCGAAGAGTGCTACTGCGCATGCGCAGTAATTTTGGAACGTAATCTACATTACTTCTTGCAACATAGATTGCGTACATGTGGTCTTTAAAACCGCATGCTCTGAATCCGGCCCATCATCTCCTCATGGATCTCTATGTATACACTTGATGACCTTAACTTATAATCAATCAGGTTTTGAACCATGACATTCTATAAAATGGGGAGAAACAGATACTTAGTAATTTTAGACCGGATCCAGAACTAAGTAGAGAACCCCACCTCGCAAAAACTGAATTTCCATGCTCTGAAGCATACCTTAACAGTTTTATGCACACGCCCATATGCGTAATGGGCTGGTGCATAATAGAGGATCATTCTTAAGGACTTAACAAAGTCGTTACAGTACGATTTAAATACCTCACCCCACCTACCACGCATACACGCTGTACGTATGACAGGTGCTTGATCCCCACTGTTGGAATGGGTGAATAAATCTGAATCATTCGTAGTGCATTCCAATAAGTAATTGCCATGTTTGGGCATGCACAGAGCAAACACACTTACCCATTCTGTAAATGACCTGTTGTATGCAAATTTGGATCCTGGTCCTTTGTAATTAATTTTCCATATGTGTTCAATTGCTAATTTTGAACTGATGTTTTGTTTTTCCCACATACTTCATTTCACAACCACACTATAAAAGTGCTGATGCAATTAAGATAGTTCTTGATCTGGAAAGTCTTAATTTTAAATGATTTATTTTCCCTTTAGTAGTGATTACACTCTTTACAGGTGCCATAGGAACAGAAACTCCTATGTTTTAAATACATTTTGGTTTTCTTGATATGTATAGGAGGCAAGAAACTAGGTGAGAAAAAAGATTTATGGTTACTAGACCTTTTATATAGTATTATAGTATTTCTGTCTGCTGTAGTAAAACTGTCATCACTATAGGATCCATATTTAAAATCTGTCAAAGTTTATTGATAATGCCTCTGATGACTCCGCTGGCATTATTATAAGTGATCACAAAATGGCATTTAATTGTATCTCCCATTTCATCCCTCACTATTTCTTTGTAGTCTAGCAAGCTCTTTTCTATAATTTCTAAAGCGTAGTTGCACTCTGCAAATTTCTATTTATATTCACCACTTGATCAAAGTTAAAAAGACCTGAACATTTACATATGAGGAAAATGATATGCGAATATGGGATATTTGATATCCATTTCTAATGATGGCAGCTATATAGATTCAAATAACTTATATACTATATACTATATAGTATAGCAACCCAGAACTGCCTATTTTGGTGCACAGTTCCTACGTGTGGAACTGTTGCTCAACACTAAGAAAAAATAGGGCGAGTAAAGCAGTAGAGTTTAAAACATAGAAGTTTCATTTATTTATTTATTTCCTATGGTATACTAACTGTGGCTGTAATCTCTGAAGCCTATGAATAGACGAGGCACGGTCGTCAGACCACTATACTTTGAATAGTTACAGCCCTCCCTGGATAGTTTAGGACAGTGTGAAGCAATTAGCACTCCATAGGAGCCAGACGGAACCAATGCTTGGGCGTCAGACGGAAAAAGTCCTGATCTGTTTAAACAACTTGATATTTCTCTTGATACTGTTTTGATCTGTTTACATTACTGGAAACTTCTCTTCATACTGTGGTAATATTGCTTCAAAAACTGTTTATATCCTACTTGCATTATCTGAAGATAAAAGCCCAGAACCTGTCGTACGTAAAGGTTGTGCGCATACACACAACTGTCTTACGGCGCCGTAAGGGCCGGCGTATGTAACATACGTTACGTACGCTGGCTCCTATGAAAAGGAGGCTCCCCCCCCCAGTACGCATGTCGTATCTTCGCCGTAAAGGTGAAGATAGACATGCTAATTAGGGGACGCCCTGTTACGGTCAGCTATGCAGCTGTAAGGCCGCAAACCTGATCGTAACAGTTAGGGTAGGAATCTGGACACGTAAGTGTCCTGATTTACTACCGACATTGGGGAGTGCACGGGGTGTGCTCTCCCCGCTACAATGCCACCCATACTGACCTCGGACGGCCGTAAGGCGCCTATAGGTCAGGAACCGGCCCAAAGTCTCTAAGGGATGTTTTGACATTGTTTGGATTTGTTTATAATACTTGATTTTTTCTTGATACTGTTGTAAATATTGCTTCCAAATGTTTACACTCTATCTGCATTACCTTAAGGTTTAGTGTCTGAGGGATGTTTTGATATTTTCGCACATTAATCATTTTTAACGGAATAAATAAAACTTCTGTGTTTTAAACTCTACTGCTTTAGTCTCTCTATTTTTTCCTAGTGTTGAAAAAAATGGTATACCTTATTTTTTCCACACGTAGGAACTGTGCACCAAAATAGGCAGTTCTGAGTTGCTATACTATATAGCTCCAAATTTCCTCTCTTTGGAAATGTAGTCGTATATATATGCCCCCTAGCGGATTTACCTATCAGATCATTTGTGAGATATATAGACGATGTGTTACACATTTTGGAGGGTACATAACTGGATTTTAATATAGACATCAATACAAACTGCTTGAAATTCACTGCTAAGTTTCCAAAATTTCCTCTTTTTGAAAATGTAGTCGTATTAACTGCCTGGTAGCACTCTTTACTTAAAAAGGCAACCACGAGTAGGAGATTTAGTGTGATTACCTCTTATCCAGGCATATATATGATCCTGTTTCTAGCTTCCCATAAACTAAAAAATAATTCAGTTCAGTACATTGTATTAAAACTTCTATGTACTCACAACAGAGATAAATATCCATCTCCAAAGTACCTGCAGGCCTTTCTTGTATGATACGGAGGTATAAAGAGCCTGCACATTTATAGAGCATATAATAAACTTTCTTCCAATGCACCTCCTTCAATTTTTCCAAATTTATGAACTTATTTATGATATAACCTTCATAATGGTACTTATTGTTTAATATAACAGTCTACATATGCGGCCAACCTGGAAGTCAATAAATCTATCCCAGAGACTAGAGGATGTCTCAGAGGATACATTTGTCTTTATGTATTTCAGAAGAAAGATGATTGTTCGGATAGGCATATTCATCTGAAGACAAACCTTCACTTATTAAAGACTCTGGGCCAGATCCAGACCTACGTATGACAGCGAAGTTATGCCAGCTGCTAGCGTAATTTCGGCTGTCTGTACGTTCTGCGCATGCGCATTGCAGATGTTACGACACGTAACTCTGGGTGGCCGCAACAATGTAGTAACTACGTACGAAGAGGCGTGCCAACAATACAATAGCCATAACCACACACTAACTACGCACAGTAGGCGGAGGGAGGCATTTAAATTGTACAGTATGGGCTGGGTTAGGTAGTTACGTCCATCAGGACGCTATGTACGTGCGCGGTAATTCTTGGAAAAGTTAAGGTAGGGTTTGGTAATTGTAAAAAAGCAAAAGTACATCCGTCTGATGGGAGTGCCCGGAGGAGTGCATAGTACTTAGGATAGCGTAAATACGCTATATGATTGAACATAACCAGCACTTAGGTCTGGATCTACCCCTCTAATTCTAAAATATAGTTTTGTGGGATCGTTATCCAATTTCTTTTATAATTACCTTCCAATTTTCGGAGGCCTCTGCTACATACTTAGTACAATTCCTCCACCCTCTTCAGTCTGTTTAATGATAAGGTTTTTGTTCTGTTTTCATTTTTTCAATAACTTCCTCTCCCATTGGTTCAAATTTGATTTAAATAAAAAATTCCCAAAATTCTAACACAGCAGGATAACATTTTGATTTAGGCTTTACTTTTTAAACATTCTTCTGTGTAATTTGATCTACAGAAATTAGTGCATACTCTACTTTACCCATTTTGTTTTCCAGTTTTGCAAATGCAAGTAAATCTTGTTACATCAATTAGATCAAAAAGATTTAGTGCACAGGAGGGTACTAATGATAACCCTCTCTGTAGAAGACTATATTGAGAAGCTCCAAGATCAAAGCTGGCCATATGCTAGACG
The DNA here is from genome assembly GCA_011038615.1 of Limnodynastes dumerilii. Lineage (NCBI taxonomy): Eukaryota > Metazoa > Chordata > Amphibia > Anura > Limnodynastidae > Limnodynastes > Limnodynastes dumerilii. Next base: position 94,693 of record WWET01004613.1, on the reverse strand, counting down.
ATTATCGACCCGATCTCCCAATTATCGGGTGATCGGGCAAATAATCGCTCTAGTGTATGGTACAGGTCAATTTTTGAAACGTCAAATGAATGCACCAGAAACGCTCTGGTGCGATTATTTGATCTTTCAGCATGTTTGATTTAAATCAGGAGAAAGCTCTCAATATTGGAGCCAATCCATGTTTGATTTAAATCAGGAAAAAGCTCCCGATAATGGCTGAATGGTTCCCTATTGTTCAGAGCTGCTGCTGCTTTATATCTATGTACAAAGCTGCTCTGACAGCTTTTCAGGTATACTTTACAGCTGTCAGAGCAGCATAGTACATAAATATACAGCAGCGGCTATTGCAAGAGTAGTATAGACAAGGATCAGCCTAAACCGCGCTGTGTGAAGCACGGCTTCAGCTGCTTCTTAGCTGTATTACTGCCTGCAATAGCCGCTGCTGTATATCTATGTACTATGCTGCTCTGACAGCTTTAAAGTATACCAGAGGAGGTGTATGGTGCCGATAATGGGACCGTTTATCGGCTCACCCCCTGCTGGGACCGATAATTGTCTAGTGTATGGCCAGCTTTACACTCAACAAATTATAAATCCCCCTAATTTAGAACACCAGTCTTCTTTTTGGTAGACTTTCAGGCTCTTTTACCTATTCTATGTTTAAGCTTCTATTTCTTTGTTGTTTGCCTATACTTTGTTTTGGGAAAGGTTTGTCCTGGAGCATCTAGAGAACCCCTAAAAAAGAAGGTGAAGGAGCCTTGGATTGATGCTCATTCTCTACCACAATACTTTTAGAAGAAGAAGCTGGTTTGTGCTCTTTATTGGTAATTTCTAACACAGTCTTTTTACTCTTATTAAATACCATTATATCAGCTAGAGACTCATGATGATTATTAGTTGTTACATGCATCAATACAGGCTCTTTCATTGGTTGCTTTCTAATATTTTCCTTATTGAAAGGTACTTTAGTCCAGTTAGTACCCATATTCTTTTTATCATGGACTTTTTGGAATATGTTACATTATCTTTTTTTATATATTTTTTAAACTATAATCTTGACAATTGTTATTCAAGATTTTCTCCTCTTTCTCCATTACATATACTATTTATCATATAATCATATAATGTTTATCTCGCTAAAAATGTATTGGATTTCTTGACATCTTTGTTTTGCTACTTTAATTTTGATTTCCCTTTTCTTTTTAAAATTCTCAAACCTCGTGGGACTTTCTCACTGCTTATAAAATTATCCAGTACTTTTATATGTACAAAAATAACTTTTTTCTTTAAGTAAAAGCTTTTCTTGCAATTGCAAACCTTATTTTATACAATCATTGGCCCAGAAACAGACCTACGTACGTGAGGGATTTTACACTAGCAACTGACGTAAAATCCCGTTAGTATTTACTGCGCATGTGCACGGCAGATGTTACGTCACGTAACTCTGGACATACGTACCATCAGCGTAACTACGAACGAAGGGGCAGGTTCATCTATTTGACACCCGTAGTTACGTTTGGTAAGCATTTAAATCATACAGTATGAGCTGGCTTAGGCACTTACATACGTGAATCCATGATGTACGTCAGTACTTACGCTGTGAAAAGTTAAAGTAGGGTTTGGAAAGCGTAAAACAGCCAAAGTACGTACGAGCGAGGGGAGTGCCTAGAAAATACGCTAGCGCAGGGCCGCTGTCATCACATGTAGGGCCCGGGACCCAGCCGCATGCCCCGCCCCCTATGAGACGTCATTGATTACGTCACATAGGAACGGGGCCCGGCAGAAACGTCTTAGCAGCAGGCCGGTGCCAGGGAAGAATTTCCCTGCGCATTGCCAGGCTACTAAATAGCTCTGAACAGCAATTATCTGCTGCTACAGAGCTAGGTATGTATTGGCGGGCCACCATCGGGTCCAGGAAATTTTAGCTTGAATATTTTGTTGTTGGTTTCTTGTTTTGCCACAGATAGTGTCGCAACTTATTTTCTCTGATTTGGAGAGGCCAAAGGGCAACATTTGAATAAGATAAGAAAGCTTGGGAATGATTACGCTTTTAAGAACAGCCGCTTTACCCAAGAGGGAGAGGGGTAAATGTTTCCAGTTATTAAATTTTCTAGAGATTTCTTTTAACACAGGAGTATAGTATAGTTGTGGCTATATAATGTTCTCAGTGATGCTGTAATTTGAACTCCCAGATATTTAAAAGAATGGCTAAAGACTTTAAAATTGGATATAGCCGAAGTCACTAAGTTTATTTGTCTCTGTCAGAGCATTATTTCAGATTTTTGTAGGTTTACCCTGTATCCTGCAAAAGTACCAAACTGTGTAATAGTTGAAACTATGGCTGGAAGGGAAACCGAGGGATTTGACACAAATAATAGCATATCATCGGCAAATAATGCAAGTATAACTGTTTGCTTGCCTATAGTGATGCCTTAAACTCTTTTTGCTGGCGCAGGGTTATAGCTGGGGGTTCCAAAGCTAAAGCAAATAAGAGAGGTTACAATAAACATCCTTGCTCTATTTCAAAAGGGTCAGAAAGATTACCATTACAGCACACCTGGGTTAGCGGGGATGAATAAAGGGTGGATAGTAACTGGGTAAATCTTTCCGGGAAATCACATTTTTGAATAGTTTCGAAAAGATGATCCCAAGTCACCAGATCAAACGCTTTCCCAGCGTCAAGCGATAACAATAAATTGAGACCCGAACTGCCAGGCTGTTTTTCTGGACCTTGCATCACTGATAGCACTTTCCTAATATTGGATACCGAATGCTGCCCCCAAATAAACTCAGCCTGGTCATGGTGAATTATAAAAGGTAGAATTTGTTTTACTCGCTCTGCCAGAATCTTAGTAAATAATTTGTAGTCGGTATTAAGGAGAGAGATAGGTCTATATGAACCAGGCAGCTCAGGGTCCCTACCTGGCTTTGGGATCAGCTGAATTAAAATACAGTGGTATACAGCGTTTTTCTATTATATGATTGCGTACAAATTGCAGGGGTTCAGTTATTTCTGTGATTAACATCTTAAAAAATTCCAACGTAATAGGGGCTGAGTGGAGGTTGCTATGCTGCTGACTTATCTGTATATTTGTGGGGTTGTTAGGTTAGCCCAAAATTTTAGTTTTTCTACATCATTAGTTATGTCTTTGGAATAGAGCTGACTATATTCAGCTGCTTTGTAAATTTGAGATCCATTTCCATTTTTTAGGCTATGTATAATTGGAGAATGTCTAACATCAGCCAATAAGTTGGATAGTAATTGACCTGGCTTATTACCATATCTATAAAATTTATATTGTTTGTTCTTTGTGAAATGATCTCCCATCTGGTTGATAACAAAGTGAGATTGTAATTCTCAATATTTATCCTTATTTGCTCTGGTAGGAGATCGAACGAATCCCTGATATGCTCTAGACCAGGGGTTCTCAACACTGTCCTCAAGTATCACTAGCATTTCGAGTTTTTTAAATCTCCTTGCTGGAGGTGTGCTCATAACTGAAGTTCCATTTTGAAAGCTCCACAGTTTTTGCAGGGAGACCTACAAAACATGGACCGTTAGGGGTACTTGAGGACAGGGTTGAGAACCCCCTGCTCTAGACAAACCTTTTTGCGCTTCTGAATATAAACAATTATGTATTTTATTGGTTTTCCGTGCATATGAGATTATCTCGCCTCTAAGTACAGCTTTGGCTGTCTGCCAGTATAATAAGGGATTATCTTTATGTTGTGCATTGGTCAAGGCGAATGATAACCAGATTGCTTTAAGCATGTCACGAAACCTAAGTGAATTCCATCCTCTATAATTTCCCTTATCTACAGTGGGGGAAAGTGTGACCCAAACTAGAGCATGATCAGATATGCTAATTGGCTCAATATGTGTTTTAATGACTCTGGTGAGAAGGGAATTTGAGAGGAGAAGGTAAACTATACGGGATAGTGTGTTATGTGCAGCCGAGAGGAAGGTATAATTATGGTCCATAGGGTGTCTAACCCTCCAAATATCAGAGTTGCAATTGTTGTGTGAGTGTTTCAATTACAAATTTAGGGGTTCTTGTCCCTCTTCGGGCAGTTTGTTTGTCTAAAATGGTGGACGCAACAATATTAAAATCTCCACCCACAATTAGCTGTTAGTCGCTGCGGCGGAGCAATTTCGTCAGAATATTTAGAAAAAGTGATTTGTTGTAAAGATTTGGGCCATATAGATTACAAATAATATACCTCGATTTTTCTATAGTGAGCTCTGTTATGGTGTATCATCCTTCTGTATCTACCACATTTGAATGTACTTCTGAGGTCAGTTGCTTATTAATTAATGTTACTACTCCTCTTGCCTTAGAGTTAAAGGAAGCAGATGATAAAACTGAGTAGCCCATCATATTTAATTTTGTAGCTTCATCATCTTTTAAATGTGTTTCTTGTAGAAGAGCAATTTGAACTTTAAGTTTTTAAAGATATAGAGTTTTTTCCTTTTCACTGGTGAATGTATTCCACCTACATTCCATGTACCAATCTTAATATCCGACATCACTATACATTTCCATTGTCTGAAGCGCCTTAAACCAGCAAAGCACATTAGCAAAGATACAGTTGTATTAGTATAAGAAATGTAAATCAATAACAAGCATGATATGGGGTAAATCATAAAAGGAAACAACAGGGAGGGAGTCTGAAAGGATTCTTATAATCCTTCCACTAAAGCATAGGGCTTTAGTGAAGCAATAAAGCATTTTAGAACTTCCAGAATAATAATCTAAATTAACTTTAAAGTGTTGGGTCTCCTTGTAGACCTCGGCAGGCTTAAACAAGTAATGAACATATAAAATTATTAACATCAGCACATGAACGATATCAAATACCCCCATCATTTGAGACATCTTTGCATTTTGAGAAAGTACATTTGAAAGAGGCAGAAAATAAGTACCCTATATCTACGCGTTTCGGGCGGGGAGCCCTTTCTCAAGTGAAAGATGATATTAATTATTTATCTATTTGTTTCATTGTTTAACTTTGTTTTTGTACATGTAATTAAAGCCTTTTTTATTCTTTGATTCAAGGCCTCTATGGACGGACCTCCTCAATAGTTTAGTACAGCTGCGGTCTCCCATAGCCCTTTAATCCCCGCTGCGGGACCCGCTTGACATTTATATTATCTCAATCTGTGGACATTTGTACATATGTTATATATGTCTTTTAGATCTATTCACCATTAAGGGTCCTTTTGCCATGATGTTTCTTTGTGCTGCGGTAATCATTTGAGCCCATTCCACAGCAATTTTTATCCGTTTATTGATCGATTTGATCTAATTTCCCACACTATTGTTCCTTGGTTAATGTTGATTTTCCAGAGAATTGCCAATTTTATTGTTGCATCACTCTCTCTATCAACCATCTTCCATTTGTACATTATATTGCACCCATTCCCCTACTGTCTCCTACAATTTTCCTTGTGTTGTAGGTCTAAGATTTTTAATATTTTTATTTATTTATTTTATTTTATTTTATTATTTATTTATTTTTTCTCCCCGTTATTTGTCTAATATCCCATTCTTTTAGATACCAGCGCCATTACCTACCCTCTATTTCACAATTTGCGTTCATACTGTAATTGGGTAATTGCTGAGAAAATCTGGAAGGACTAATAACAATAGTCACGCTCATAGGTTAAAGAATATGCAAGAAATATATTCTGTTTGCACTCCAATGAATCTATGAAAACAAAAAAAATAGGGGATACTAATGGCACTAAAGTACCCTTTGGTAAGTGTTAAATTATAAAGCACCCAAAAATCCTGTATCAATACTTGTATAAGGCTCTAGCAGACAAAACAGTACCCAATAAGAATAAAAAGACTGTGAGGACATGAGAAACAGGAACAAGCATAACCAATAAGTATTATCAATGAACATTTTATTGCTTATTGGAATTACTGTGACCCTAGAAAGCTACTACAGTATTAGAATGCTGAAGACTAATGCTACTGTTTGTTCTAGGTTTATACATAACTTACCACTATAAAAACCCTAGCTACCTCAGTAACCTATGAAACAGAAACCATTTTAATGGGTTGACATAGGTTATAGAAAAGTAAATGAAAGACATAAATGACCTGGCTCCCCGACAAGGAGTATGTCACAGGATTTTATCTAATGATTTCAGAAACCCATAATGCATTAGCCATGCCCCTAAATGATTTAGTGAGCAGGATCTATTTTATTTGACACAACAGTCTTAAGTTATTTATTTGACAGGACTTGAATGACTAGATCTCTTGACACAGTATTTTAAATTGATGATGTTGACTTAAAGTAAACTTAAGAGGATAACATTTTTATTTATATTATTTTTTATTTATATTTGTTTTGCATTATGGGAGACTATACAGTATCCAGCATATATAAAGTAAGATACTTTTATGAAACATACAAAAATAACAACAACTAAATGCAATATTAATAACATTGGTCCGGATCCAGACCTAATAACGATAGCCAATTTATGCATGCGAATGTCTGGCTGTGGGAACGCACTGCACATGCGCACGGCAGATGTTACACATTGTAACTCTGATTGTATGTAACTTGTATGTAATTCTGTATGACAGGGTGTGACATCCCTATGCAAGGTTACACATTGTGGGCGGATGGAGGCGTTTAAATTGTACAGTGAGGGCTGGGTTAGGCACTTATCTATGACAAGGGATTACGTATGACCAGAGATATGCAAGGAAAAGTTAAGGCCGGGTTCTGAACATGTAAATCAGCTAAGTTACATATGTAAGAGGGAGTGCCAGGGGCAGTGCATTATCCTTAGTAGTGCATAACTTAAGTACACTTGTGTATGTAAAATGATCTTAAGTTTTGATCAGGCCTATTATTTTTATTAAACTATCACATAAATGAACCCACAACACTCAATGTAATACAGTATATAAACAATGATATCAAAATATCAAATTCATTTTCATTTATTTGTTACTTCATCAGTAAGCAATGTAAAATCAAATCCAAAATTTCAATGAATACAGTGAATAACCCTGAGTTAGATTTTCATTCATATTATTTAAGCAAATTGCCTCTGCAAGCAATGGAAAATATCTTCTGTATAGTCTTGTAATATTTTCTTGTCTGAGCTGGTCATGAATATGTTCCTACAAGATGGGCAAAATAAATTGAAAATATGTCACAACATCTTTGATCCTAATTTCTGAAAAGAACATCTTTTTTCTTCTCTTTACTGTTTTTTATTTTACTTTCTACCTGTTGTTAATATGCATTTCAATCAATTTCATACTTGAATTTTATTTCAGGAAATAAGCTTGGCTTAGACTTACTTTCTGTTTGAAGATTTTTGATGCGCTTGTATTATTTTAATTACCTCTGTCGTATTTTTCTTTTATGTATTGTTATTTTTTTGCTGAACTCTTCTTGAAAAAATTGCATAGTGGATTACAAAGAAAGGATAATAGTGATTAAAATTCATTGATGTTGTGGGGTGTATTATTTCTTACATATATATTACATATGCATTTTCTTATCTGAATTCAGAAAGTAAAGAACAAGTGAAAGCATAATATAATTCCCACATACTCCCATAAAGCCAGATAATACAATTGTAATATATGAATAGGACATTCATGGGGTTTGTTGGTAACTTTTGACTGAGAGGTTATGTGCATGTCATCGGTCCAAAGAACTGCAGTCCCTCCTCCATTCTTTATTATTAACAGATTAATAAAAAAATCTATTTAAACTAATTGTTAGCTTTGAAGTTAATTGATTTAAAACATTTGGCAGACCGCTGCAGTGAAAGAGGATGAATGTCAGTTATTGACATCCTCAGTGCTTTTTTTTGTAAGAAAAAAGGTGCCGGAACTCACACGCGATCACATGACCCATCACAAGCTGAGCAGCGCCACAAGCTGAGCAGTGCCATCACAACCAGCGCGGACAAAGTGCGCATGCATTGGACTTGACACATAAGCAGCCCGCATGCACCGTTTTAATGATTTTGCCGCTGAAACTTTTAAAACTTTTAAAACTTGCAAAATCTGTTGAAAAAAGGTGCCGGAACTCCATCTAAAAAAAAGCACAGAGACATCCTCCTCCTAAGCACAGTGTTTCACAGCCACCGTCATATTTCGGCAGTGTGCTCATGAAGAGGATGTCATTTACTGACATCCATCCTCTTTCGCTGCAGCGGTAGCCCTTTTTTTGCTCAGGGTTCCATCATGTAGCCCTGAGCAGCTGTGCTCTGTGATTTGCACAGCACACGTTTCATCATGACGTCAAACGCTCGGTGCTCCTCTGACCAGGAAGACGCAGGAATTTTTTTATTTATTATTTTAGGTGTGAGTAAAGGATCAACCTGGAGAGAAGATTCAGCACAGGTAAGTTATTAAACTATGAATTTAGAGGATTAATAAAGTGTGTATGGAGGGGGCTTAATAGACAAATTGTATGTGAATGAGGGGGAGAGGGAAGCAAAGGTTAATATAATAGTAAATTAACTAAGATAGGATTAATGTATATATATAGGTGAGCTTAACCCAATATAGCTATATTGTGAACTAAGCCTCCTTTTTATTTATGTGCAGACACATAGTGTTATTTAATGTATGTTTGGAGCGCCGGACCTCTCTTGTTCCTTGTATTTACATTGTGGTCACTTTGGTCCTTGGCTGCACCCCTATATTTATATATACACTTGCACATATTTAATTTGTTGGATAGAAGCGCGGCCATTTCTTTTGCTACTGTTTAGTTTCATTTGGGAGTCTGACCACTCCCCAAACATGGCCGCTGCAGGCTATTCAAATGCAGGTAGTGTCTTAACAGAGACCTCCTGTGTACACATATAGAAAATGGATAGGGACTCACCTACAGGAGGTGCCTTGACGCTGGGCAGGTGAGCTTAAACCAATATAGCTATATTGTGAACTAAACCTCCTTTTTATTTATGTGCAGACACAAAGTGTTATTTAATGTATGTTTGGAGCGCCGGACCTCTCTTGTTCCTTGTATTTACATTGTGGTCAC
>WWET01004613.1:52859-74429 GCA_011038615.1 Limnodynastes dumerilii | reverse complement strand
AAAAAAAAAAAAAATGTATATGGAAATATACTCTATATTGCTATAATGGCACCATTGAAGTAATGGCACATGAAAGAAGTCTCTCATAGTTATTTTAATACTTTTAGTACAATGTTTCTAAAATAGACTATCTTGTTCTTAAATGTGTGCATGGCAAAATGCCTAGTATTTATGTTCCCGCAGGCAGAACATCTTATTTCACTTACTGATGCTTATTGAGCAGGGTGTTTTCGCTTGAAATATTTCTCATACAATCATTTATAAGGAAAACCAAATTTAACTTTAAATATATTGTAATTTAAGCAAATGCCAAACAAACTTACTGTGATGTACAAGAATGTTTCACACTATTGAATACTGTATATTTTAACATTCTGCTGATAAGCTACCCTTCTGTTGGTATCATCTTTTTACATACTTGCAAATGTTCTCTATAAATGTAACATAATATTTTTGTTAGAAAGTCTTAACGTAAAATATTTTCTTGAGAAAAACTCAAAAGGCATCCTACAAAAAAATGTGTGTAGAAAACCACTAACTGGCCTACTTTATCTAACGAGCATCAACAAAAATTAAAATTTTATTTAGAAATGTTTAGTTTGTTAAATAATACATCTTCAGTGTGCCAGTTATTTGAAAGTATACTCTGTTATTGCTGCTATTATCCACCTGTTTACTATTCATATCTAACGTTTTCTGTACTGTCAGCCAATTGTTAAACTATTCTGTCATGCAATTTATCAGATATTACACAAACATATACAAAAGGTTAAAAGTCCTATTGCCTTAATCATCTAATTTACTGACCTGAACCATCATTAGTCACCCCTCCTAAAAACATTTATAAATATTATAAAAAGAGCACACAAATCAGCATGCAGAGCTCCCTAGTCTAAGTGCACCCCATGTGAGAAATTTGAAATGCCCACCCATCTTTTCATCCAACTATATATTTTATCAGGCAAAAATTATTTTAATAAAAAAAAATGATTGCACAAGAGAGAAATAAATAAATAAATAGGTTTAGAAACTATAAGCAAAATAGTACCAATAATACTGCTCCATAATATTATATTATATATTACTTCCATAACACTACTTTCTATGGCCATATAAAAAAGCTATATTCAAAAAAAGCTCTAGATAAAATTTGTGCTCAAATTATACTGTTACGCGGTGTCACCTGGACGTAACAGCTCTTACCTCCAGGCCTCCCCGCAGCGGCGTCTCTTCTCAGACCTGCGTCCTGGTGTTGCCTGGCAACCAGGACATCTGAAGCAGTTCCTCCGCTCTGAAACGCAGTTCTGAGACAGCGTGTATTGCAAAGACCTGCGGCACGCCCCCTCTGCCTCCCGAAATGTGTCCTGGCATTGCTTAGCAACCAGGATGCCAGAGTGCTGTCAGGTTCATGCTCAGACTGCTGGCATACCCTCCAACATGACCCCCTTCATTCGGTACAAAACACTCTGCTCCTACTCTTCCTTCCTAATTGCAGTCACCTGTGTTACACACCTTTCTATTCAAATAACTAGTATAACACAGGTGACTGCAATCAGAGATTAGAAAGGAAGAGCAGGAGCAGAGTATTATGTACCAAATGGAGGGGGTCCTGTTGGAGGGTATGCACTGGCTACTCATTGGCCAGCGGATTCCATAAATAACCAGCTGACCCTGAGGTCAGTGCTGGTTATAGTTTTTGCTACCCAGTTTTTGTTGGTTGTCAGTTGTTCGGTGTTTTGCCTGTCTTCTGTTTTCCTGATTCCTGAGTGTCCTTGTTCCTGTTCCTTCCATCTTGTTCCTGCCGTTAACCCTTCCTTGCCTTGTTCCTTGCCTCCTGGTTGCTTTTGTTCTGCTAAGTGTGCTATGTGAATCCATGAGTGTTTGCCCTTGTTAGTCTCACTGTTTGTTTGGGTGTTGTCACTGTATCACAGGTCCTATTTGTTGCTTTGTGTGTGTCTCCTTCTTACCCACACGCATTAGGGTCTTCCCGCCAGTGGCTGTGACCTGCCTGTCAGCCCGTATTGTCCCCACCATTAGGGGCTCCAGTGAAAAACAGGTTAGACTCCGCGACCTGGTAGGTGATCCTAACATATACCCTATAATATGCCCCTATGTCATATAGAAGCACAGAAAAGATAAAAGAAAACAAATCCTAGTCACTACTATATAATAAAGACAGCATCCTAGTCTTATAATAAAAATCCCACTGCATCCAAATGCCTGCCATACAATACAGACTTCATCTTAGTCACCACTATATAAAATAGATTATGGACCAGATCCACAGCTACGGGCTCTATGGATTGGAGGTCGCATGTGCTCTCCAGATGTTACGTTAGAGGGGCAGGGGGATTACTAGGGATTAAGAGCAGACTAATGGTCGAATGGACTGCTGATCCACTTGTGTGACTTAAGGCTGCCTTAAGTCACACATATTATGCACTAGAGCGTTCACTCCCCTCTTCAGTGTTGACTGACAGAGCCCCACATGTACAGAAAGCATAGGGGGGTCTGGTTCCAGTCCAACATGTCTTTCCTGCCTATTCCTCCTTAACATTATACCTGAGGTGCACTGGGATGCCAGCCAGCTCATCAGGGATTTAACAGGCAGTGACATATGCCATAATGTTACATGCTTACTTTATTTTCTTTCTGGTATCTGTCTTTTATATGTTTGTATTTTGTATTAGTTATCTAGTAAGTAACATAGTAAATAGTAAAATAGTACTAGTGAGATGCAGAAATAAGCGATGAGGGGGGCACAGTGTGTGTATAAGGAGGGGGCACAGTGTGAGTGTATTTTGAGGGAGTATAGTAAGAGTGTATGAGGGGCCACAGTGTGTGTGTGTGTATGTATGATGAAGGGGGCACAGTGTGTGTATGATGAAAGGGACACAGTGTGTGTATAATGAGTGGGCATAGTGTGTGTGTATAATGAGGGGGCACAGTGTGTGTATGATGAGTGGGCACAGTGTGTGTGTATAATGAGGGGGCACAGTGTGTGTGTATAATGAGGGGGCACAGTGTGTGAGTGTATGATGAAGGCCAAAGATAAAAGACTAAAGAAGAGCAAATAAAAGGTAAGTAAAGGGGCAGAGGGGGCAGTGTGTGTATTGTGAAGAGACAATGTGAGTGTATGATGAAGGGACGCAGTGTGTGTATGTCGTGTGTAAATGAGGGGGCCACAGTGTGTGTATATGATGAAGGGGGCACAGTGTGTGTATGATGAAGGAGCACAGTGTGTGATGAAGGCGTAACAGTTGAAGGGGGCACATTGTGTGTGTATATGAAGATGGGACACAGTGTGTGTATGATGAAGGGGCACAGTGTGTGATGAAGGGGTTACAGTTGAAGGGGGGGCACAGAAAATCCAAATGGCACCAAGTGAAAGGAAAAATGAAGAACTGAGAGTGAAAGCGCTATAGATGAAGTAGAGGAGGTGGGAAAAGATGATGCTGCAGAGTGTGGGAGAAGAGGATGCCACAGAGTGAGGAAGAAAATGACCAGGGATAGAAAAAGGGCCAGAAGAAGGAGTGTGAGCAGAAGGTAGATGGAGGGAATGAAGGAGAGGTGTAAAAGAGAAAGGAGAAAACAGATGATCTACCATGCTTGCTTTGTGAGCTTGGCAGGTGATGGGGTATGAGGAGGGGGCGAGTTGCAAGTGCTGTCGGAGGAGTGTGGCTGCTTCTTCATCTTTATGTTTGTGTTGCATCGTGGTAGAAAGAGAGGTGGCTGGTGAAGAGTCAGTGGAGGCATTAGCCTTTGTGAAGATATTGAAATCTTGCAAATGTTAAAGAATAAGAGTAATTTTGTGCTGTAGTAAAAAAAATATTTTTTTTACCTGGAAAAATTATTGTAAAAAATGCACTTTCAAAACAGTTTAAGACAGGTACCTACTGTACTTTGTTGTTTATGTCTATGAATTTAACAACAGAGTTTTACACTTTGTGGATGTGTAATATATTGTCTTGCCCAAATTGGGCAATCTTGGACTATTGTGTGCATCATTGATATTATCTTGGTCTGCTGGACTCTCAATTAATTATCTTCACCCTGGCCAACCTGCACAAATAGGACTTCTCTCGTCTCCCTGACTAGTTTTTCGGTTGTCATTAGCTGTTATCCTGTTCCATGTATTCTTTCTGATCTCCTGCCTTTATAACCTTGGGCTGGATTTAGACTTAAGTAAGTGATTGAAATGAGTTACTCCTGGGCTAAACCATTTTCATTGCAGGGGGAGTCAAGTTAATTGTATTCTTTGCATGCAGGGATATATCTTTAAATTGCTTACTGCACACAGATACTGACCAGCTTTACTATTACACTGTTATTTAGACTTGGGATAGGAAACACCACCTTTCAACTCTAATACTGTTTGTAACAGATGAAATATGACTCCCCGGCAGTCAACATGGTTTAGCCCAGGAGTAACTAATTTCAAGCACTTACTTAAGTCTGGATCCAGCCCCTTGTGCCTTGTAAACCAACTCCTTCTGTTTGTATGTATTTACTTTCATTATATCTTGGTATTTGGATGTTTCTTCTGTTTTTCCTTATAGCCTGCTCTGCTGTCTTATATTCTGATTGTGTTCATGTACTCTTGTATTTTTGTACTCCGTTACTATCTGTACTCTAGAATTTAGTGTTTCTAGTTACTTCTGCTTTGTGTTTAGTGCTCCCTCTGATTCCTGTTTGTTTTTGTTCTCTATAGCCAGGGACGGTGGGACCCGCTCCCCGGGGGGATGCAGGTCATCCAGGCGCCATGCTGAATAGGTGTTCATCCTCCTGTTCCCTGCACTGCACACTGACATGGAAACCACTGTAATGCAATGTAAGGTGCTCTCATCACTCTGATGAGAGCGCCTTGCAGAGTCTAACAGCAGTGTCCATTCACTTCTGCTCTGCCTGTGTGACAGGCAGATGCAGAGTGCAGCAGCGCCTCCCCCTCACTGATGACACTGGAGTGACCTGAGGTCACATCAGCGTCACAGAGCCCGCCGCGGAGGAGAGGCAGCAGCCAGAAGAAAGAAGACTTCAAAGGTAATTGGACAGGACACAAATTTGGAATGTTGTGTGCTAGAAAGACATGATGGGGTTGCTGGACAAACATGATAGGGATACTGGGAGGTGGAGAGACATTATGGGGGTGCTGGACAGACATTATGGGGATACTTTGTTGTGGAAAAACATTATGGAGGTGCTGGAAAGACATTATGGGGATACTGTGTGGTGGAGAGACATTATGGGGGTGCTGTGTGTTGGAGAGACATGATGGGGATACTGGGAGGTGGAGAGACATGATGGGGATACTGTGTGGTGGAGAGATATTATGGGGCTGCTGGACAGACATGATGGGGATACTATGTGGTGGAGAGACATTATGAGGGTGCTGGGTAGACATAATGAGGATACTGTGTGGGGAGTCAGTCCCCGGTTAGAAAATCCCAATTTCGAAAATCTCTATTTCGACCACTAAATTGCGAATGAGAGACATTATGGGGGTGCTGGAAAGACATTATGGGGATACTGTGTGTTGGACATGATGGGGATACTGGGAGGTGGAGACACTTGATGGGGATGCTAGGCGCTGGATACACATGATGGGGATATTGGGAGGTGGAGAGACATAATGAGGATACTGGGAGCTGGAGACACATGATGGATATACTAGGTGCTGAAGAGACATGATGGGGGATATTAGGTGCTGGATACACATGATGAGGGATGCCAGGTGCTGGATACACATCATGATAGGGGATACTGGGTCCTGGATAAACATGATGAGGGAAGCTGGGTGCTGGATACACATGATGAGGATACTGGGTGCTGGAGAGACATGATGGTGTTACTGGGTACTGGATACACATGGGTGCTGGGATCAGGACCTACTAGGTCTCCTGCTGCACAACCCTATCCCCACCATCAGGGGCCCTAGTGAAGACCAGGCCCCAGTTAGACTCCATGGGGTAGATCCAGAACTACGTTTGCCGTGCGTTTATTCACGTAGCGTATTTTCGTGTGCGTAAATTCTATACACTCCCCTAGGTACACCCCTTGAATGTACGTATTTTGTGAAGATCCGCTTTTCAAACCCTACCTTAACTTTTGGCAACGTAACCGCAGTGATCCGCACACGTACGTATGGACAACACGTATTTACGCAGCTAAGCACGCCCATACTGTAGACTTTAAATACAACCCCCCGCCTACTTAACGTATTTCAGACGTATTTTGGACTCACGTAAAATTGGCACGCCCACACATAAGTATTTACATGACAAATACGTGAATGGCCCATACGTTCACAATTATGCTACGTTACTGAGCGTATTTTCTATGGTGCATGGCGCAGTACTTACCAAAAGGCGATTTTACGTCTCTGCCACGCGTAAATTCGCTCACAAGCCTTATAACACAAAGTTCTCGGACCGTATTCAAAGATCCGTTTTTTTTGTGAAGTTCCGTGCGTATTTTAACGATCCGATGAACTGTGCATGTATAGTAACAACATTTTTGTAATAGTTGATTTTTCTCAAGGAAGTCCATTAGGCACAGACTTGTGAATCGCACGTGTGAAGATCCGTACAGAGGGGTGTGTTTATAATCCGTCCGGAGCAAGATCTGTGTAAGTGGGTGGGGGGAGGCATTTAAATGACCATTTGAGGGTGTGGTGAGGGCACGGTTAGTTAGATACGCACGTACGGAAGTATTATACACTTGGAACTACACACTTAAAGTCACCGTCAACTCGTCCGTGTGAGGGGAGTGTCATGGGTGTTGCCTTGCAATGGTCGTGCCTATATTTGTGTATTTTAAAGAAACGAATCTCTGAATACGGCCCCTTATGAGGATCTTGGACTGGTGGCAGTGTTAATAACTGCAGCGCCACTGGAGCTGGACCACACTCCTCTCTCTGTCTACTGTTTTGTATTCTCAGGTATTTAGAGCGAATGTGATGGATATCCTGGTGTACAGGGCCCAGGGAATCCATCAGGCGAGTTTATATGTGGAGTTCGGTGTGAGAAAATCTGTTCTTAGAAATTTAAAGGGGCGTATAACATTTTTGCCTGTCTTACAAGCAGATTTATAGCGAATGTACATGTAAGTTATTGTTATTTTTTTGCAAATCACCAACAGGCATTGACTGGAAAGAATGCTCATCAATTATGGTTTGACCAGGCATCACCACCTTGGATTGGGCCTTGTCATGTCAATATCAATTATGAAGTTTGGATTGTCTAAGCATTTTTGTATAATGTCTGCAGAGTATTGCTACTCAATTTTTTATTGGCATGTTCAGAGTATCGCTAACAATTCTTTTAGTAACGTGTGCAGAGTATTCCTAATATTTCTTTCAGTACCGTGTGCAGTGTATTAGTCAAAATGATTTGAGAAACAAGTGCAGGTCTAAATATGGTAGTGATGTATGCAGGGAACAGTTTAGAAGTGGTGGAACAACGTGTGCAGAGTAGTGATCAAATTAGGTTTAAGAAGTATCTTTAAATGCGTCAATGCACTTGGCAGTATTGTAAATCATATTTGGGTGTACTTCATTTTCCATAAAATCAACAGAAATGGGACTTATGCAGTTGGTATGCTCAACTGTTATACCTGCACAAAAACATCTATTAGCGTAAATGTATGAGAAGTGCAATTGGAAATTTAAAGTAATTGCATCATTTTTTCCATAAGTATACATTCTTTCTTACAACACTTCACACTTTTGAAAAACTTTTCAATGCTACCATATACAATGGGGAATATTAATGTGTATGCTAGGGTGGTATTGGCTGCAATTATGTTCATTATGATAAAGGGGGACAAAAGTTTTTAAAATAAAATAAAACTTAAAAAAAAAAAAAAGAAATGGAGGGTAGAGTTTTACTTGTAAAAGTAGAAATGTTTAAACACTGGATTTCATATGCCACGAGGATAAGTGATTAACTTAGACATGACCCCTAGCAAGTACAAATGATTTATGTATCAGCTGGGTGCACTGTGATGTGGATCGGGTGCAGTTTCGGGTGCACACCCATTCAACTCATTGACCATATGCCCTCCACCCACACACCCCCGTGGAACGCCTTTGAGCATGCAAGCCGATATGCTGCCATATACACTGGGTTTTGACTAGGTAGCATAAGCGTGTGTCTAGGTTCTAAGCATGTGCACTTGCAAATCACTGAAAAATATGTCACACCAACTCATTTAGTCTCAGATCTGAATCAGGGCCCATATGTTCTCAATAGCAGTGACAATGCTTGCTATCCCTTTTATACTTTCCTAGTGTAAGAAGTTTTCTTTCAATAAGTTATACCCCCATAATAGACAGATATTTTTCTAAAATGTATTTCTGACATGAGAGTTGACAGGAATACTGACACAACAAAATAATAGCTGAGGCTTGCAAAATTCTGATAGTGACTTCATTCATTGTAACTGTTGTCAGTCACTGGATGACCTTTTGCTCGATATCATTCTCCTAATTCTCAGATTTTAGCATTTGGTGTTAAAGACACAGTCGCGTGTTTGTTTATGAGCTAGTCTTCAAGTCAGTTTTAATAACTTCCGCTCAAAACTCTGTTTCTCCTATTTTGAGCCTGCCGGCTGTCAATACACTTTTGACATGTGTATATTTTTTCCTCTTCTAGACTGAATGCTATATCATTTCAAAGAGATATCTCATTAAAGTTTCATCATATGAGAAGAGTTAGAATCCCTGTGTGCCGTGTGATTGAAACAGGGAGGCAAAATGAGAACACTATTCTTACAATTTCCAAGGCTATTTGTAAATAGCATCTAATTAAAGTAACTTGTCGCATAGTGCTATCTATAGGGCAATCAGCCTCTGGTAAATTTTCAAAGGAAATTAAAATTTTGTATCTGTTATTGCTTTGAGCTTTATAGATGTAGTCATTTTACATGAAAACATTAAGAATATGACAAACATGAATTATCATAACGACATGCTTATATGATTTTTAATTGTCATCAATTGAAACCAAAGAAAGAAAACAATATGAATGACTCATAAAGATCATGTAAGATTTGTGTTTATGATCCATATTACATGGAGGCTATTGTCAGGTGTTTTCTTGTACAACCCACATGGGCTACTATTTCAAACAAAACATTTTGCTGCTTATAATCAAATAGCGTTCATACTGTGATTTCCATACTTTCTTTTTCTGATAATAAGACATAATTCTTTGTTTTCGTGCTTATAGATGTATTACTTTAATTGGTGAGTGAAACTATGACAAAATGTCCCGTTTTTTTTCAGCAATACATGAAAGCAAGGATGATTACATGGGATTTTCAGAATAGCATTTCACTTTACTTGCTTTAGTAAATTCCCATCATGGGACACCCAATTACAAGGTATTCTTATTGTAGAATAAATAATGGGTTAATTTTGTACTGCATAATGAAAAGTATGACATTATTATGTAATTATTTGCAGATAAGTCATTCTGGTTGTTACATATGCTCCGTTCAACTGTCCAGTCTGTTACCTAGAAGCAGATACACCATTTTTCTTAGTAGACGTGCCATTTGGCAGGAGTGTGTGTGAGTGGTTCCAGCTGTTGCCTAGTAGTCAGCACTCTCAAAAAAGGGAAGGCAGGGAGGCTTTCCCTCCTCCCTACAGCTGATTGGTTACATCTTTATTTAACAGCTAGTAGTTACCTGTCATTACCTTACCTTACCTTTACATGTCTGCCTAGTCCTTACTTGCTGGAACATTATTTATAGGTATCTGTTTGGTATCTCTACCACCTGGTACTTTTGTTTTTACTTATATAATCTGGCACTCATACCTAACCTTTTTCCTCCTGGAACTTCTGTTTGTACCTATACTACCTGGTATTCATAACTGTACCTTTATCACCTGGTACTCATACCTGGATCTAAATCTCCTGGTACTACTCTCTGTTTATTTACTCTTGATACCACTTGCATCTGTGTTTTGTGTTTTATGTTTATCTTTTTTAGGGGGCATACCACTGCCAATAACTGACAATCCAAACACTGTGCTATGCCTGAAGCTGTCACCAGGAGCTGTGACCTGCTGAGTGTCTGCAGCCAAGTCTATCCCCACCATCAGAGGCTCCAGTGAACACCAGGCTCTTGGTTAGATTCTGCACCCTAATGAGCAGTGTTTTATAACAAAGGGATTTATTATGACATATTTGCAAACATGTGATTACAAGTGTGTCCATACTTTTAGTGCAAATAAGTCCCCTCATTAGAAATAGGGTGGATCAATGGGGCTATTTGCAAATTCACAATCTGTGTCAGGCTTTCAGCAGATTAGCAAAGGGATTAAAAACAGAATGGAAGTTGCTCAATCAATTTATAGGTAAATGTTAAACAGGTGCTTGAAAGGCAGGGGGTTAATCTGCTTGCCACAGAAACAAAGGGAAAAAATAGCCCCAGCACACTGCCATAAACCAGTAACAAACTCTACTGTTCTGTCTGTTAAATAAAACACAGAAATGTTCGTTACACCACCAGCCACCGTCAAGGCCTTTCTGTATATGGTGTTCCTAACTCTAACAATAAGAGTCCCAATATTGGGTCACATATATATGTTTATAAATTGAAAACTAACTTATCTAGCAGACACCCCTTAAAGTCTCCAAAATGGCTGCTGTGGATCAGCTCTCCCTGTCAGCAACTGCTTCCAGACATGCCCACAAACAGAATTAAAACAGAATGGAAGTTGCTCAATCAATTTATAGGTAAATGTTAAACAGGTGCGTGAAAGGCAGGGGTTAATCTGCTTGCCACAGAAACAAAGGGAAAAATAGCCCCAGCACACTGCCATAAACCAGTAACAAACTCTACTGTTCTATCTGTAAAATAAAACACAGAAATGTTCGTTACACATATATGTACAAATATGTGATAAGCCACCAGCCACTGTCAAGGCCTTTCTGTAAAAATGGAGACTTGGAGACTTTAAGGGGTATCTCCTAGGTAAGTTGGCTCTCAATTTATAAACATATATATGTGACCCAATATTGGGATTCTCATTGTTAGAGTTAGGACCACCATATACAGAAAGGCCTTGACGGTGGCTGGTGGCTTATCGCATATTTGAACAAATATGTGTAACAAACATTTCTGTGGTTTTTTTTTTTACAGATAGAACAGTAGAGTTTGTTACTGGTTTATGGCAGTGTGCTGGGGCTATTTTTCCCTTTGTTTCTGTAGCAAATGGATTACCCTATAATTATTACTGTCCAGCAGGTCATTGATACATGACTGAATTGCTGGCTCTCATGCAGACAAATCAGTACCACTAGCAATCAAATCCTCTCACTAGTAGTGTGACATTACGTTGTTAGTGAAACAAGCTGAGAGACTGTGATATTTCAGTCATGCAGGCTTATCAGTGACCTGTTGGCCAGTGATACATCCAGGGCACCCACAGAAACAGAGGGGAAGAGATGGATGGAGATATTTAATGTGGTAATTATAAAATTGATAGTCATTTTATGCAAGTTTTATCTGTATATTAAATTGACAATTGTGTAATTACCATTTGAATTAAATTAATATACAGATTAAGGTGCCTAAACAAAATCTAAAAATATTTTAGCACCTCTGAATTACTGTAGGTTACATGCGGTTAAATAAATATTATGTGGTAAAGTACACTGCTATACATATACAATGCCCAGATGCAGAACTGGGTTGAGTTGTTGGACAAGATATCATTAAATTGGGTTAAGGAAATAGAGGCCTTTAAGGTCATGCCTCTTATATGGAAGCCAGAATACCAAAAACTTTTTCTGTAACATCTAAATTTACTCTGTTATCAGAAACATAACACATGGTGTCTGTGAGTAACTTACAGTAGTTTTCTGTTATTTCCACCAGCATCGGGCTGTACAATAACTTCTAGAATAAATAATGTCTTCCAACAAAAAATTTATTATAAACTGAACAGGTTGTTGTTACGATAATTTTTATGATGAAATCATTTGTAAGCATGTCTGTTTCTTGTTAGCTTTTTCACTCTTGAATTTGTGCTGACAAAGGTATATAAAAGATATAGAGACCCATTTGTAAGATAAGGCCCAGAGCTGTACTTCAGATTCTGATGTACTTTTGACTCTGAGCACAAAGGCAGTGGGGATATGTTGCCGGATGATTTGCGTGCTATATCCAGACTCCTGTACGGATGAGGGGAGGTCATTCCCTTTGCATGCATGAAGTTAAGATTGGTGGAAACTAACTTAAAATTTATGAACCGCCCTCAGGTAAAAATGTTAATTATCCCCCCTCACACCTTTCCCAGTTGGAAAGACTTTCAGTTTCCTGAAAGAGCACAGCACCTTCTAATTGTACCCTAAGGATGGTAGTGTAGACAATTGATATGTGTGCTTAACATACAATAATAAAACACTCTATGAGCTTGATCCAGACCTACGCAAATACTACTCCATTGTCCATTGCGTACTTACGCCATCATACCTACGAAGCACTCCCCTAGGCACATCTATACGTATTTACGACGCTTAGCACTCCCATAATGTACCGCTATAAATACCTCTCCCCGCCCACGAAGCGTAATTACGGGTTTTGTATGGCTGGCACGCCCTTTCGTGCATTGTTACAATGCTGGTATGCTCAAGGCCCATACGCGCAGCTTTTCGTTCCGTAATATCTGCCGCATGCATGTGTGGTAAGTACAAATAGGCGTTTTTCGCTTACGAAAAGCGTAAAAACACAGGCAAGCGTAGGTCTGGATCAGGCTCAATTTATTCATATTTGTTAATCCCCTGTAACTAAGCTTTTAATATCTGCTTAAATAAAGGAAACCTTTTTTGTTAACCGGGATGTTGTTTGTAGTCTTTTTATTTCTCTTGCAATCTTATCTATAAAATAATTCTATTTTTTCAGAAAAAATATAAAAGTAGAACATAGGAAATAAGTATATCAAAACTGTCCCTTTGGCTAACAATGTCATTAGTTAGGTAATCTTTTAAAATATTAAATGACAGATTTAGATATTAATCTCCATTTCTATTGCTATGCTGCTTGGGGCAGTGGCTAAGGACCAGATTCAGTGGGTGTTTTCCGATCACTAAGATCCCTCTTGATCCAGAACTCTATCCTAGTAAATATTCAAATGGCAGGGTGAAACAGGGCAGGAAGAGGAAGTGCTTCTGCTCTGTAGGAGGGGCGAGTAATGTAAATAGTTTTAATTGGTTAATCCCTTAAATACTATTTTAATTTCTGCATCGTCCCCATTTTTCATGAAAATATAATGAAAATCAAGGTAGGGGTGAGCTTTAGCAGGGAAAGACTAGATCTGGAAAAAAATCTTATTAACTATTATACAGATGTGTAAGAGGAGACAACCTTCTTATAACCATCTTAAATAACCTACAGGCCACAGAATATGATTTAAATCATTAGGTAACTAAAATGCTAGCAACATGAACTTTGGGTTTATTTAAACATGCTGCGCTGTCCTATCTAGGTGGCAGCTTTACCATTGTGATAAAATACAGTCTATTCATCATTTAATTTAGAATAATATATAAGGCAAAATTGCAAAACAGTAAGACTGTTGGCTTGTTAACATGACCAAAACATAACTTTCAATATAATAAAACAAATAATCAATTTTTTGGTTTCAATTAATTTTTTTCCCCCTGAAAACCTAATACAAATTGTATATGCATGCCACAGAGGGAGGATTCTTTACATCAATACTAAAACATCACATTTCTGATGCTTTTTTTCTCATGGGGACAAATAGGCACACTTGAGGATACTGACATGCCAGCTATTAAAAAGGTGATAACGATTATAAAATGACTATCTTTAAGAGGATTCTTGATAAACACAATGTGAATAGCAACATAAAGTGTGAGTCAAGTCAAATAAATTTGTACTCTAAATGCTAAGTACTAGGACTTAAAGGATGAAATGACATTTCAAGCAATGTATAAAAAGTGCTGGGAATGTGTGTTTCATCTTCTGCTCAGTACACTGATGCTTATTTAGAAAATAGATCAATCAAGGCAAACATGGAAGGTTTCATTGCTAAAATGGCCAGGTGCAAAAATATGCCTGTTAATGTTTACTAAAACTTTCTTTGTGTCCAAAACTTTAGGCTTTGGAATACTGTACACCAGAAAAAATAATAATTTTTTCATTCTGGGAATAGAATTCAGTTCAATCCATTGTTAGGTCACAAATTATTGCTTTACTTATGTTTTATTGTAAGTCTGCACAAACTGTTCTTATAGTTATATTGCAGCATATAATCAAAGTGTCAAGTGACTTAGTTAAATTTTACATATGTTTTAGCAACAGAATATTTCAAAATATATGTGTACATTAAGAAATAAAAAAATATGGTATTACATATACTGGAATAGTGGAGAGAGAGGCATAATACATGCACGGAAGAGAGGCATATTTCCATGATTTCCGGTCCAATATCTTTTACTCATTGTCATTCTTCTATTTAATGTTAAAAATCCAGTGTTAAAAATCAAGAACTTATTGGCATCTTATATTCTAATTCATCAAGGAAGTTAATTATCTCTTTAAGGATAAATAAGATGTCTTCCAATGGTATTCTGCGAGGCTTATTCGTCAAACAGTTATTTGGACACTAACGAATCCCGCTTTTTAAATAAGTTAGTAAGGTGTCTTATTTATCTCACGTGAGATAAATAAGTCACTTTGATGAATATAACTGTTAGTCTTAAGCAGTGGAGCTGTGTTTGATGTTGAATTAAAGTTTGATATTAATGAATGCTGGCAAATGAAAGCTTTTGATATGTAACTCTGAATTTATCAAAACTAAATGGCAAAAAAGAACATCCTATCAATATTATAAAAATATCTCTTAGTATAAAACCCCTCTCCTTAAAAGCACACTTTTCTAATGGCAAGCAAGCCAGCCCATTTAAGCATGACAAATTCAATAGCCATTACAATCATTTTATATAACCACCCTGACATAACCTTGAGTGTGTTGCAGTCTACACAATAAATGTACTAGAAAAAAGGCATCCAATCAGAATGTTAGCATAGTCTAAAAGCCCTTTTACACTTCTCATAACCGTTTTTTTCTGCTAATTTTCCAGAATATTCCTTGATTTTTATCCAAAAACAACTAACATACTCACTCATTCTTATTGCACCATAATGTAAACTGCATATTAACCCACGTTAACATGGCAAAAGAGGGACTTACAATGTTAAACTCCCAGGTTGAGGGCGCAATCCACAGGTCTGAATCATAAGAATTTGGTAGAAGGAATGAGGTTGTGTCTTGTGGCCTCCCTCTGCTGCCCTTATATGTGATACAAATTGGTTATAAACTCTCCATATCCATATACAGTAGTTAATTTTGTAAAATAAACAATGTTACTTCAATAGCAGAGTTTCAACTGTCATTATCATCATGGACTTAGAAATGCCTTACATCTAGTGCAAATGATCTTGCTGAATTGTTCTAGTATGGAATGGACTCATTTGCAGAACATGCTCATTCTGTAAATCGGCTATGTTAATCTTCCTCTTCCCTCCATTGTAACACCAGTTTGATCACAGGCATTGTGCGCTAATCTGCATAGCCATATTTTCATACACATTCATTGCAAAAGCCTTACAAAGGGCCTGATCCAGACCTACGCTGATGAAACGCTTATGTGTGTAGCGTATTTACGCCGGCGTACCTCCGATGCACTCCGCTCGGCACTCCCCTTGGTCGTATTTACTTTTGCCTTCTTACACTCAGCAAAACCTACCCTAACTCTGAGCATAACCGCAAGCGCCCGTAAGCTTATTGTGTAGTTATGACGCTTAGCACGCCCATACTGCGCGATTTAAATGCCTCACCCCGCCCTCTGTTTGTAATTATGGATTTCGTATGGCAGGCACGCGCCCTCCAGCGTACATACGAAGCTGTCACGATCAAGGCCCATACGCTCAGTTTCTCAGACCGTAACATGAGCGTAACATCTGGCACGCGCATGCGCAGTAAGTACATATGGCCATTTTTACGCTTACTCCCATTGTAAAAACGCAACCGAGCGTAGGTCTGGATCAGGCCCAAAAACTCAAAATATTGGGAATACAGTTCTGTGATTCTGGCCAAAAAGCATTTCTTGTTACGAATTTTGGGTGTACAAAAAATAATAATAAACTTCAGCATGCAACTTATTACATAGACGGTCTTTGGAATAAAACAAGTCCCAGTATACTTCCAAAAAGAAGCCAAATTCCAATGTAGAAGTTTTCCCTTCAATACTGAAAAGAAATCCAAATGCTGTAGTTTGCCAATGAATAAGAAATTTACTAATTGGATTGCGCTTAAAAATGAATAAACTTAACAGCCAATTTAGAATTCTGAATATTCCATTGTCATAACAACCATTAAGAACTATGTTCACGGCAGAATACTTTATTCATCTGAAACAAATTCCAACCTCATAGGGCAGTAATAACTAAAATGTACAACAATATATTCACCTTCACAATGAGTAAGCTTCAGTCTTCATAATCAAGAGGAAGAACTACGAGAGAGATAATCGAAGAAAGACGGCTGGTATTCTCTCTCCTGCCAGGCCATCTTTTCCACAGGGCCCACAAGTCTAGGGGCCCTTGAGTACTGTTGCCCAGCCCCAACAATCAAAGCATTTTCAGACTGACTGTCCTACAAATCAGAAGGCTGTCTGGACGTACAAGGGGGGGACAGAAGGGCTGGCTGGGCACACACAAAGAGGAGGAGTTTGGATGGCTTTAGAGACACACAAGAAGGGACAAAGGTGTGAATGAGGGTTAAAGTGTGCTGATAAAGGGGAAACATTGTGATAATAGAGCGGCAGCAGTGTGATGAAGGGGCAGTGTGATGCAGGAGGGCACAATGTGATGAATCATCATTTATATGTTGAAATTATGTTTTTCAAAGCATATAATATACAAGGACCTGATTAAATTGCCTGCAAGAACGGTAAAAAGTGTGAAATGCGCCTATACCCATCAATTATGGTAAGTAAAAATACGCAATGTAAATTTGTGGAAAAAGAACCGCAATTGAATCAGGCCCCAAAAGTTTTGGCTACAGGGCCCCTGAGCAATGCATTGCCCAGGGCCTACAATGCTGTTAAGATGGCCCTGCTCTCCTGGTCCCGTCTGATGCTTTTACCAGAAGCCTAATACAAATTCTCAACTTGTTTCCCAGATCATCTGTCCACTTCATTGGGTAAAGGGGCCTAACAAATGAGAAGCCCTGTGTGTCACCGAAGGGAGTCACTTAGCTTACACTTAGCTTACAAAGAATTGTGGGTTGCTTTGGGTGCTGAGAGGAACTGTTGGATTTACAAAAGGCTAATTTATAATATTATTAATGAGTCTAGATACATTCTGACTTTAGTGACTTTGAGGTATGTCATTTGTGTTAGTAACATATTACATTGGCTCTCAATGTCTTAAACTCTATGAAACAAGGTACCTTTTATGCTACCTTTTGTTCCTTAAGAAAAAGTAATGTATTGAAGTGGATCAAAACAGCGTGTTTGCCATCATATATATATCTAATATGTAATGTTATGTTTTCTTTGCCATTTAAAGGACAGATGTTGCTCTCTGCTCAAGAAGCTGTTAGCACTTTATTTGTGGGCCCCTAGCTTGAAGAGCTGTATGTACAATATTATACTGTAATTCACTGGCCAGGTGAACCTATAACATATTTGTAAGAACATCTATATCTTGCACAGAAATAGCTTCAGGAATTCCTCACACTCAGGTTATTGTGTCACTATTGACTATTCAAGCCCTCCTGACTGATACCTTTGCATTTCATGCAAAGCCTTAAAATGGTTAACTCAAAATCTGCATGAAGATGTGCCAGACTTTCTGCATCTTTCTCTTGACTATTTATGTGATAAACCTCTCCGGGAGGGGGGGCTGTATATTTACTAAGGTCGCTTTTTGCAAGTGATTTTAAATCGATTGGTCTCGTCGTGATTTTCACGAGATTCACTAACAGACGATTTTTACACGCGAATTTCAATTACCGTCGATAAGCATCAATTTTTCAAGGGGTAAATCGCCACACAGCCATTTTCCTTTGAAAAATTGACGTCGCTTTTTTGATAGAACTACAAGGCTCAGAATTGCTGAGCCTTGTATTAATATCAGCATCAGCATGTTAAGCCATATAAGCATGCAGCGCTGTAGCGGGTTACAAAAAAATCCCCAGTGTCTATAAAACATACATAATAAACATTGACATACATGTGTGAATAAATAAAAACATTTACAATACATAAAATTTCCCCATACCATTTAAAATTAAGGCAGGTGGCCACACTGTTTTTTCCAAAACTTCTAATTAAGTTAAGTGTGTTGCATAAAGAAATAAAAATTATTTTGACTCACCATTTAGCTGTCATCATTCTTGGGAACAGTTGCTTGTAGTTTTTTCTTTATTTGAAGTTAATCTTCTGCTGATTGAAGAATCTTGTCCGCTTGCTTGCAGAAGATGTTCTGGTCCTTCCTCCTGCTTCTTCTGGCACTTGCCCCAACGACATGCTCAATCCTCTTCTTGGGAGTCGCTATTAATGACCATTCGGACACTAGAGGGCACCCTTTTATAGAATTTATGACGTAATAAACACTAGAGCTCTCACTAGAGCACACTAATGTAAATTACATAATTTCTATAAAAGGGTGCCCTCTACTGACCGAATGGTCATTAATAGCGGTGCCCAAGAAGAGGAGGAATAATGTCATCGGGGCAAGTGCCAGAAGAGGCCGAAGAGCAGAAGGAAGGACCAGAACATCTTCTTCAAGCAAACGGACAAGATTCTACAAGCAACAGGAGAAGAATTACTTCAAATAAAGAAAAAATTACACGCAACTCTTCCCAAGAATGATGACAGCTAAACGGTGAGTCAAATATAATTTTTACTTCTTTATGCAACACACTTAAGTTTAAAAGAAGTTTATTAAAAAACAGTGTGGCCACCTGTATTAATTTTACATGTTAGGGGGCAATATTATAGATTGTAAATGTTAATTTTATTCACACATGTCTGTAAATGTTTAGTATGTTTGTTTTTTGGACACTATTTAAAAAAAAAAAAATTTCACCAGCTACAGCGCAGCATGCTTAGAAGGATTAACATGCTGACGCTGATATTAATACAAAGCTCAGCAATGCTGAGCCTTGTTGTTCTATCAGCGCAGCCATGCTAAGCATTCCAAACATGCTGCGCTTGCCTTTAGGATATAGAAATCCACATGTCAAATATATTGACGTGTTTTTCTGGTATAGTGTGAAAGCGCCCCACACAAAAGGTGCTTTGATTTTTAGCACTTTACCGACATACTAAAGGCGATTTAGTAAAATCGCCTTTAGTGAATTCAGCGAATTGCATTTTTTATATGGCAAACGTATGGACGATTTTCTGTTGATGTTTGCCTGGTCGATTTTGCTAAAGGCTAAAGTCCCGGGACTTTGCCTTTAGTGAACATGGTGATGGCATAATCACCAGCAATGTCCCGGGAGTTTAGGCGCTTTGAGCAAAATCGACCTTAATAAATATACCCCCAGGAGTATCCTGTTGAGGTCCTGAGGATCCTGGTTAGAGAGCATACTGTGCATTCCAAATGGCTAAGGATCTTTCTTTGGGTTAGGAATGTTTCAGCTAAAGAGGAACAATGAGGCTGAACCAGCTGCTTTTGTAACCTGATGAAGTTATTTTGACTAATTAAAAATATAGCTGAGTGTCCAACAAACCATTGGGATAACTGCCAACTTCACCTACAATCAACTTTTTGAATTTAATATTATGGATAAGTAAGCATAAAGAGGGGACACCTATACTGTAAACTTAATAAGAGGTAACACCCACTTGTGAACTCAACTATGAGCCTATTTCAGAAGTTTCACTCATGTTAAATCTGAATGGATCAGAATGCATTGTGATCAGGGGCAATATTAAAACCAACTCGGGCCCCACAGTGTAACAGGTGGTATCAAAAACCCTACAATGAAGGGAACATTTTGTATCTCTCCCAGTACAAAGCTTCCAATTAACTTAGAAATGAAACAAATTCAGATAATAATTTTATCAAGCACCCAGTGATGTCCTACAGGAGAGAGCAGGGAAATTAGTACATGGGAGAGGTAATCATTATTACAGGCTGCAGCCTCGACAACCTCTTTTTACCAAGACTGGCGAATGGAGCAAACCCTCTTGCATGCCTTCTATTTCCGTCCGCACCCATGAAAGCAGGGGATTCTAATGCTAAGTCAGGGAAGGTTACTCACCACTCCTCTTGTCTGCTTACGAACACGGTGCTCCAATAGGTGAATATAAAAACTAATCCCAACCCTTCCCCTAATTCTTACCCTAACCCTTACCTTCCATTACCCTAACCGTAACCCTCCCTTCCCCGCAGCCTGACACTAACCCTCCCTTCCCCGCAGCCTGACCTAACCTCCCATCTCCCTAGCCTGTGTCACGTTTCGTGAGTGTTGGGGATCGGTTCCGGGTTTCAGGGACTAAGACAACTGCGCTGATTTGAAGTGGAAATGAGCGGGTTTAATAACAGTAGGAAGCATACAGGAATATTGGATGAAAGTATGAGTCCGTAATAAACAGTCACTGAAAATATGAGTTCATGGCAAATGTTTCAGAGATAGAACTGTAATGAAAGTCCTTGGTTGCCAAGTGGTTCCTTGGATACACAATGGTTGGTAGAGAGTCCAAGTGGTAGTTGGTAAAAGTAGTCGTTGTAGGTGTTTGACAGCTGGATAGCAGATAGCAGGACCGGAGTAGATGGTACTGGAGGCAGCTGGGGTTCCTCGATTGACACGCAGGACTGGAACTCCGGATTGGACCTTGGGACCGGACCTCAGGACTGGACCTCAGGACTGGACCCTAGGACTGGATTGCTAGCTGGATACTGCTTGAGCTCGGACACCAGGTTGCACGACAGGACTGGACCACTGGATTAGACCGACAGGACTGGACCACTGGACTGGACCGACAAGACAGGACCGACAGGACTGGACCACTGGATTGGACCGACAAGGCAGGACCGGCAGGACTGGACCACTGGATTGGACCGACAAGGCAGGACCGGCAGGACTGGACCACTGGATTGGACCGACAAGGCAGGACCGGCAGGACTGGACCACTGGATTGGACCGACAAGGCAGGACCGGCAGGACTGGACCACTGGATTGGACCGACAAGGCAGGACCGGCAGGACTGGACCACTGGATTGGACCGACAAGGCAGGACCGGCAGGACTGGACCACGGGATTGGACCAACAGGACAGGACCGGCAGGACTGGATCACTGGACTGGACCGACAAGACAGGACCGACAGGACTGGACCACGGGATTGGACCGACAAGACAGGACCGACAGGACTGGACCACTGGACTGGACCGACAAGACAGGACCGACAGGACTGGACCACTGGACTGGACCGACAAGACAGGACCGACAGGACTGGACCACTGGACTGGACCGACAAGACAGGACCGACAGGACTGGACCACTGGACTGGACC
>WWET01004613.1:21939-34281 GCA_011038615.1 Limnodynastes dumerilii | reverse complement strand
TATACACACACACATATATATAGGAAAAACTGAGGAATTGTATAATAAAATAAATCTTCTCAGATACAGGAATAAGTAATGCATTTAAATTGCACAAAGTCTTACCTAAGATTGTCATTACTAAAGAATTATTCTTAATGCATTGCTATTGCTCATTCTCTTTATCCAAGTGAGATCTAGAGCATGCTGATCTGTCTGAATGCATTTTGGAAAGTATGTAGTAATTGTAATTATTTAAATCCCTTTGATGGATAGGTACATTTATACTTAGATACTTTATTTTTTCTTTGTGAAATTTAACATTGAAATTGGCTTTTATCTACTTTATTTTGCTGTTATATAATATTTATTGACTAAAAAAAGTTAGCTTTGTACATGACATAACATAGTGCTGACCAGATATACTTTTTAAAATGTTATATAGATAATTAATAACCATGAATAGTTGTTTCACATGACTTGTAGTAAAGCTTCTAGTCAAACCATCAGTTCATATTTGTGTGTTATTGTTCCCTGTCTTGTACATATATACATAACAGTTTTTGTTTAATGTATATTTATTATCTTTTACTATATTTATCTATGCTTATGTAAGGGTAATTTCACTATTACAAACCTGACCCAAAATGTAGTTTTGAATATAGAGTAAGTCAGATGTATTGCATGATTGCTGTTATGGGATTATGGGATAGATCTAGATCTCTCTGTGGGTTCTGCCCTGAAGAGGGGAGTAAACTCCCCTGCTGCTCCCCTCTCTTGTGCAAACTTTACATCAGTTACGCTGCCATAAGCCTAACTTAAGTCTCCCATGCGAATCAGCGGACGACCACTGATCCGCATAAAAGTCTTTAAACCAGCCCTTACTGTATTATTTAAATCCTCCCCCCCCTGCCCACCTTGCGGAGATTTGACAGACGGAGGTGATGGCCCACCCTGTCATTATGGAATTGCATTCCATGCTCTAGAAAATCCCCATTACAGAGGCTTTTGTAAGTTGCGTAATGTATGGGGGTCTTTATTTGGCCCTATAGGATAAATGCCTATGCCCCAATCTTATAAGGAAAATTGCATGGATTTGAGGGCCAGGATATTGCCATCTACAAAATAACACAGATATGGTATACTGTGATGGAAAAAAATCATACAATGCTTTGATTAACAGACTCTTTTTAACCATTCTTCTGCTGGATCTGCAATTTCTACTGCGTTTATCTTTGTTCTACTTACGGTCACCAGTTAGACATTCATAAGGTCAACAACAATGTTATAACTGACCCCATAAGGACAACTGTATTATTGTCAATAGGTACTGTACACCATTAACATTGTGACAAGAGTACAAGGTCAACTGCTATATGGTCGACCTAATATACCCCCATAACATCAAATACCCTTAGTGCACATTTACCTCCTTATGCCTTCACTCCATGCTGCCCCTCTGTTCCCTTCTCCAGCTGCTGTCATTCTGCTCTGTTCTGCAGTCATTGTCCTTTCCTGTCCTCTTTGGTTGTTTTTGTCTCTTAGTTCTTGATGCTGCTGCTATGTTCTCACTCACTGTGCATCAGTTCTAAGGTTTACTGCTGAGCTGAAGATTATTGTAATGTCAACTACAGCATATGTCAAACATTATCATATTTTATCCGACAGTTGTCCACATACCAACACTGTCAGAGAAAGGGCCTGTTAGCCATTTGGTGCTGACAGGATAACTGTTGACATTATAAGTATCTGAATTCATTTACACAACCCTTCATTATTCCAATACTCTGTTGGAACTGTTCTTATTGTCTACAGCTGCTTCTTTTTAACTATATCTGCTTAACCACCTTTGATAGCTTTGCTCTCTGTGCTTAATTTTATTTAGTAGCTCTTCAAGTTTAGCAGTTTCTCAGAATTATCTCTTATATGGTTACTGAACACTTGTCTAAAAATATTATGTCAGTCTCTTTGTTTTTCAATTTGCTAAATCATTAATTCTGCATAGTTATTAAGATAGCAAGCCAATAAAAAAACAATAACAAAATAATATGCTTTCTGAACTTGCACTCAACATACATTATAGTAAAACAAAAACATGTTCTGGCAATAGTTGAAGTTGAAAGCCATATTGCTACTTAATCAAATTCCATAGATATTAATTTTCTATTCCATAGACAAAAAAAACCTTGTGGTTTAACATGTCTGACAGAAAATCAGAGACCTTTAAAACTTTGACACTCAAACTATAAAAAGTAATGAAATTACGACATTAAGGCTGGAGCCTTAATGGATGTGTTCCTTAAGCAATACAGACATGGGGCCAGATTTACTAAGCTGCGGGTTTGGAAAAGTGGAGATGTTGCCCATAGCAACCAATCAGATTCTAGCTCTCACTTCCCTATTGCGGTACCCCTGTGGCAGAGTTTGGGGAGTGAAGAAGCAGTGCTATTAACAGAG
The DNA here is from genome assembly GCA_011038615.1 of Limnodynastes dumerilii. NCBI lineage: Eukaryota > Metazoa > Chordata > Amphibia > Anura > Limnodynastidae > Limnodynastes > Limnodynastes dumerilii. Next base: position 31,845 of record WWET01004613.1, on the reverse strand, counting down.
ATATCGGAGTGAGAAAAGTGACAGAGGTGCTGTCAGGGGACGGTGAGAGGATACAGTGGTAGCAGTGAAAGGAGGTGATCGGCTGTGGTCGCAGAGAAGATAGTTGTAGCAGTGAAAGGGAGAGATCAGCTGTGGTCGCAGAGGAGACAGTGGTAGCGGTGAAAGGAGGTGATCGGCTGTGATCGCAGAGGAGATAGTGGTAGCGGTGAAAGGAGGTGATCGCCTGTGGTCGCAGAGAAGACAGTGGTAGCGGTGAAAGGGAGAGATCAACTGTGGCATCAGAGGTGACGGTGGTAGCGGTGTGCAGAGGAGCATCGAAGGGGAATATCAGCTGTGGTGACGGAGGCACTGACAGGAAAATCGGTGGTGAAGCAGCTGGGGAGGCAGGAGTTGGCTATAAAGATAGAAAGGGTAACATCAGGAGAATACAGTGACTAAACTGAACATTGAAGACAATTTAGGGTACCACAGAAAAGTTATATATACTGCAATCCTATTTGATTCTCTCAAGTACTTACTAATTAGAGTGTGTTTAATTTGTGTTATTCATAAAAATGTTGCTATTCCTCATACAGGAAATCTAATATCAGTTCTGTATTGTAAGTACAAGGTACATTGTGGCAATTGGAAATGAGTGTTATTAGTGAGCGGGGAGGAGAGTTAGTGAAATGTTATTAGCTCTAACACGAACAGATAAGATTTGTGAAAACAGTCATTAGCATGAAATGCATACTTTTCCTGTTAAATAACTTTGTTATTGCTAGTTCTTTAGCTAACTTCTAAAAGTAAAAATACTAGATCTATTTGTTAACGTTGATTCTATGTCTCATTTCTAAAAGAGAAATACTTAATATGTGTGTTTGAAGCTCTCTTTTTAAACCAGAATAAGTTTTCCGATATTTCTAAGTAAAAAAAACCCAATCAATATTATTTTCAGTAAAGAAAATATTTTTAAACAGCAAAAATGGTTGTCGGTTTTCTCTAAGAAGTCTTATCTTATTTCACCTCTCTGCAATCCTTCTATCTGAACCTGAAACATTTGAGGTGTTACACTATTACAAACTAGAGAATGTCAGTTAGAATCTGATTGGTTGCTATTGGCAGCATCTCCAATTTTCCAAACCTGCAGCTTAGTAAATCTGGCCCATGGTATACAATCACATCCTGTGGTTAGCTGCAGATTCATCACTATCATGGAGTGAGATTGCTGTCACTCACAAAATGGTGGAGCTGTTAATTCACAAATTTGTGTGGTCACTGGAATACGCACATGCAGTCTATGCCACTCTAGGTCTGAGCAATTTTGTAGCATAAAAGAGACTATTCACAACAAACTAGACTAGACATTAAGACCAATAATTGTTATTCACTTTTACAAGAAATTAGCTCAGTTTCAGAACTTATCTACCCTTAAAAAGACTAAAAAAAAAGAACTATGTTCACTGAGTGACATGATCAACATATACACAGACATTTTATAGAGGATTAAAATGCTAACAGAGAAAAGACTACATCAACTGGTGAAAATGAGTGGTTCTCTAGAGGGTTAGGTCTGTTTACAAAATGAACTGGTACGTGTAGATTACTAGGATTAGATTTTGTGTAAATTGTTTCTCAGACCTTTAGTAGCATAGATAGCATGTGTGTATTCAGGGGTGGAGCTTTACGTTGCCTGGCCCTATATGTTGGCAGAGGCCTGGTGATGCAGCACCTACTTCCCAGTTCCCCTGCTTTGCTTTGAAATGAACAATTTTGCACCTGTGCTCTGTTCTTTATTTACAGGAGAGAAAGCATTAGGCAGGCAAAAAGCCCTGTGGTTGCTGAAGGGATGGCTGTTTCATGGGCCTCCTCACCTCCAGGTCACTGCACCTGTACACATGGTAATTTCGCCAATGTGTGTAAAATCGAACACACAAATCTGTGAATTTAAATGAAATAAATTTATATATGATTATTTCTGTATTTCTTTTCTCTGCTTACCATATTAATATGGTAGTTGCACTTGAAGATAACTTATTCCATCCCCTCATTTGTGTTGTCATTCTATCACAGGCCACTTTCTGTATTTGAACTGTTTGGAGAGACACTAAGAGCACCAAGTTGGTTGTATTTATACAAAATAGCAGTAATAACAATTTTTAAAAGGTAAAATTTAAACAGCAGAATGGAGACATTGTTTATCAAAGTAAAATTTATAAAAAAAAAACAAAACAAAACACAAATCGGTTATAAAACTCTCTTCCCTGAGAACCAAAATAAGTCAACCATCATGCAGTCTGCCTAAACCGTGAAGCTGCAGCTGTGCCAAACCTATTAGGATAGGTGGGGAGACAGCCCAGATCATTGGGCAGTGCCTGGTCACTAAACAGTGTCCTTGGCTATGAAAGTGTTATATTGGGAACAGGGGACATTGTATAGAGTGTATCCATATATTTTCCCTGTTTTTAAAGTTGGTGAGCAAGATAAGTAAAAACTAAGGTACTAGATATATTCACATAACGGTCATGTACAAACTGTAAACTACTGATTTTAGCACATAGATGTCTAAATTGACAATGAAGTGCAACTTTCAAAAACTCTAAAAAGAAAAAATTCTTTTAAAAAGCTTTAAAAGCAATACATTTATATTACTGGAAAATAAAATTTCTCTAACCATTTGTTACAGCTACAGAAACTGGTTTTAAACTACTAAACACTTCACCATAACTCAGCTATAAATACACTCTTATTGTATATCTTTAAATAAATGCTTTGCTTTCGAAACTAATAAAAAACATGGCACACAAAATCATCAATCCTGCAAAGCACTGAAATAAAAATAATGCATGGGTTGTGATAATTATGGTTAATTTAGAAGTCTGGCTGGCACTGAAGTGTAGTATTCATAAATAAACTACTCTGAATGATGCACCAGCATTGTCAACAAGAGAGAAGCAAATAAAGGCAGCAAGGCTTGGATATGAAAACAGGGCTGACCTTAGAAAAAAGGGAAAAGTTATTGTTAAATTGGCATAGATTATGTGTCACTAGTTGACTGATGTTGCTAAAATATTATTAAAGCAAATTATTTTTCAGTTTACAGATATAACCGTGGCAGATATAATTTAACATAACTAACAATACATGAGATTACTTGATAAAATAATGCATTTACTAAGTAAAACATGCATAATTATATATAACGGACCGGATTCAGACCCCTGCACGTTTTCCGTTGCGACCGCTGATCCACAGCAGTGTGGAAGCCCCCTCCAACACTGTACACTTAGCATGCTTTCCCCCGCCCACTTTAGTGGGCGGAGGGGAAGCACAACCCATTTCCTCGGAAATGGGCTCGGACGGAACATTGTTTATACGCTATGGTTACTATTGTAATGCGCCCTCCAGTGAAGTTAGGTCACTTACGCACCTTGAGTGCGTAAGTGACCTAACGTTATTAGGTCTGAATCCGGTCCAACATGCCCAATATGCCCTCTTTCACTTCACTGTGTCAAGGTGCCATTTTATTAGTAAACCGATCCTATGTGTCAGTTATTCAGGCTAGATTACAGTAATGTACTTTTTCACAGTGACTCAGACAAAAAAGACTTATGTCTCATTGTGATGTACTTTCGCTCCCAGGCAGTAGATATCTTACATAAATGAAAGTTATGGCTAGATCATATGTCATCAAGACACAACCGTAATGAGGAACTGCATGCCCTTACTGTAGTTTCTGAATTTTGAACTTCCACATTGCCATGACTACTGTAGCTATGGGGATTGTTGGTAAATGGTGTGCTGAGGTTGGTGCCCTAATTCTATACCCAGAATTTATGCTCCTTCCAAACAAATAAAAATAATGTGTGAGTGATGGCAGAGAAGGTTTTTGATAGATCATGAAAGAATGTTAGTCTCTGAGGGCCAGATTTACTAAGCTGCAGAAAAGGAAAAGGGGAGATGTTGCCCATAGCAACCATTCAGATTCTAGCTCTCAGTTTCTTATTACATACTAGATAATGTCAGCTAGAATCTGACTGGTTGCTATGGGAATCGTGTATAGAAAAATCAAAAACTTTTATTAGCAGTTTACAATGTAGTAAGCAATTTACCATGTTAAGCAGCTTAAATGAGTCAAGAGGTCAAATGATCTTGACTCAGAAAAACATATATGATGTTAATTGGCAAAAACCAGTGCTTTAAACACTTTAAATAATAAATCAATATTAAGTTCAAAAAGTGTATTTTTCTTACAATGGCTGAATCATACACAAAAATCGATTGGTTTTTCATAAAACATATAACAATTTAATATGAAATACATAAAAAACTGCTTTATAAAAGATTCAGTTTGGTCAGAATGGGGACAGGGCTTATTTTGAAAGACGTTAAATGATGTACAAATCGTCAAGATGTTAATTATTTACAAAAATGTTGACAGATGAATGTTTGTCATTCAAATTCAATTTGGAGAGGTTTGCACATCTCAATGCTGCTCGGTGGGGACATTACGATACTGCACATCTGACAGGTAAGTCGTGTTTTTGGAACAGCAGGAGACAGGTGGGACAGGTGAGCTCCCCATACAGCAGACTTTTTTTTATTAGTAAGAGGATTCTTTCCATGTCATATTTCTGACACAGCTGGGACATATAATGTTGTCAGCAAAAGACGGTCATGAATATTGGAAACAGCAGTCCTATATTATGACTGCCTTGCTGCCCATCATGATCCACTGTTTAGCACAGTGGGGGTTAATTAACTTTCTTCAGAGTGCAGCCACAACTTTAAGTTGTAACACTTATCACATTAGCCCTGCAGCAGAGCGGAGTGCCATCCACATACAAGCGTGGCAGCTGTTCAGCCAACAGTAATAATTGTCACTTCACATGTGTGAAGCTCACAAGACAAATTAAGCGCAGGTGTATATAATTACTGTGCTGTCCCATCTCAAATCCCCTTATATACCTTCCGTGTGATACATGTGTGATATATTAGAGGTCTGTAGGTGGCAGACTATGTAAAGTACATGTGGGGAATATAATGGGTCTGGGAATGACACATTATATACTGGATATACCAAACCCTAATATAAGCCATATGTTATATTATGTGCAATTTTCAGATCTCTAATATACAACATATGTACTTTAAATAGTGTGTCATGTTCAGACCCCTAAAAATTCCACATTTATTAAAAACATTGGAAACCCCCTTTTTAAAATTCTGTGTTTACAAATGGAATAGTGGATTTGCAGCAGTTTTTTTTTTGTTGTCTCTTTTTTTTTAATGCAAGCTGAAATTTTCAAACGATTGTGATGCTTCAGGTTAAATGAGTCGCATACAAACTGAAGAGTCACATCTTCTTGAGCACTTGTTTACTAACAAGTTAAGTTTAACAAGTCTCTTATTCTGAAGGAATGTAAATGAACTTTAACAACAAAATGGATAATTAATGATTTTGTGGAGTAATGATTTCCTTACACATTAAACCTTTTCAGAAATTGAATAAAATGTCGGTACAAATTTCCATCCTCTTCATCCTATCAACATATTTTTACAGCTCTACAGCAGGTTCACTTCAATTATTGGCATTACTTTTACAGATTTTATGAAAAAAAAATAAACAATCACATGTAAAAATGTGTAAGCACTTCTACTTAAGCAACTGTTTGGAAAATCTGGATTGAAGATAAACTACAAACCCGTTGTTTAGAAAAGTCTCTAGGTAAACAAGACCTATTTAAAAAAGAAAACATCTTGCAAATAGTATAATGGAGCTGCCTCAGGGTTGCACTTACATCTTTCTTTTTAGGTGCGAGTGTGGACCTGAGCTATACCATGTTGCACTGCAAGTGGAGGCAAATTTATATAGTATAAGAATTAGAATGAAGAGGTAACGTTTCTTAACTCAACTCTGTTTTATAAGTTAAACCTAAAGCTATGTAGTATTTGAGTTCTATGTGCAAAAGTAAAGTGTTTTCCCTCCATTCAAAAGATTTAAAATTATTTAGCACCCTTAATTTGCAAAATGGTTTAGCTGAGCTCTACACGCTGCACCTTGTTTGCCCTTACTCCCAAACTTAGCCCCAATACCAGTGCAATGTTTTCATATTTGACAATTACAAATTTTGGAATATTTATTTTTTATAAAGTCAACCCCCATTTACACAACAATATTAAAAAAACAAAAATTGACATTGAGAAAATGTCATATTTTTGTAACCAAAATAGAATAGGAAGGCCCCCCCCCACTGTATATGATTGAGAGGTCTTCTGGAAAACCCCATGCTTTTGTAAATTTGGGTTTTCACTTAGATATGTTAGGTGAATGTGCCCCACGATAGCCCAGTGCACATGCTCCACCAATCTCACCCTGGTTACGTCTCTGTCAAGTAGTAGAAAGTTTTTAGAAAACCTTTCAGATAGTTCGTAAAATCATAACTAGCGTGCATGATTTTCCATGACTATGCTTAAAATTACATTCCATGCAAATTAACATGATTTGAAACATAAAACCTACATAAGCACAATAAGGTCCGCAGCAGCTAAGAGGGGATGTTATTCCGCAGCAGCTATTTTGGAGGCTTTAAGGGGGGTTTCCTGATGTATGTTAGATCAAAATGTAAAAACATATATGACCCAGTATTAGGACTCTCATTGTTAGAGTTAGGACCACCATGAGCAAAGAGACCTTGACTGAGGCTGGTGGCTTATCATATATTTGCAAATATGTCTAACAAATGTTTCTGCAGATACAATGGTATAGTCTGTTACTGGTTAATGGAAGTTTTGCTGGGGCATTTTGTTTCCTTTGCTTCTGTTCCTGAATTGGGAATACTGGGAGACTGGAGAGACATGATGGGGAATACTGGGAGGCTGGAGAGAGATGATGGGAAATACTGGGAGCTGGAGATACACGATGGGGAATACTGGGAGGCTGGAGAGACATGATGGGGAATACTGGGAGCTAAAACAAATAAATGGGGAATACTGGGAGCTGGAGATATGACCCAACCTTAAGACTCTCATTGTTAGAGTTAGGACCACCATAAGCAGAAAGACTTTGACGGACTGGTGGCTTATCATAATTTGCAAATATGTCTAAGAGACTTTTCTGTGTTTTATTTTATAGATAGAATGGTATAGTATTACTGGTTAATGGCAGTTTTGCTGGGGCATTTTCTTACCTTTGTTTCTTTTCCTGAATTGGGAATACTGGGAGACTGGAGAGACATGATGGGAAATACTGGGAGGCTGGAAAGGCATGATGGGGAATACTGGGAGATACATTAATGGAAAATATTGGGAGCTAGAGAGACATGATGGGGAAGCTGGAGACACATGATAGGGAATACTGGAAGCTAGAGAGACATGATAGAAAATACTGGAGAGGCTGGAAAGACATGATGGGGAATACTGGAAGACTGGAGAGACATGAATTAGGAATACTGGGAGGCTAGAAAGACATGAATAATAGGATATATAGTCTATATTGCATGGTGGTTTTAAGAATGAAGTGGGAATTGTTAAGCTGAGACTAGAATGCTTTCATTGTATAGAATAGCAGTGACTGTGATTTGCTTCCTTTTATTGTAGTTAAAAGATTTTGTTTTATGATGCTTACATGCTTACTACAGTCTAGGATGGTTACTGGTGTTAAAAGTTAAATTGTTAAACTGAAGGGCGCAAATTTAAAGTTCACAGGGAAATGCTGAGCACCCTAGCACCAACCCTGGTCATCCTATCTGAGTGGCATTGCTTCATAGCATACTCCTGAGTTTGAGGATTGCTTTTCTCTTTTTATTTTATGTTGAAGAAAAAAATATTTCATCTCTTTAAGATAGACTTGATAGAAATTAACCTACATTTTTTAAAAATATAAGAGATTAATGGCATTACAGACACATATCAACCTACACAATTCACCGTAAATGTATGTGCTGACATATAGTGTTATATAATTTTTGTTTGGCGCGCCAGACCTGTCTCTTGTTCCTTACAATTCACTGCAAATACAAAACCCACTGAAATATGCGGTGCAATTGGAAGAATGACACTGTCACACTATATGAATTTGAAAACATTGAATATTTCTTCTGCTTTGCATGGCTCTGTTACTACTCTATTTTAATTTCAAATGTAATTTAATTTACACACATAATGATGTAATCCCTTTGTTTTTCTTTTAGCTAATTAAGAGCTCTCTATTTTGTGCTTAATAAACATTTAATGTTTTCTCTTTATTGGAGTTGGAATACAGAGTTATTACATTTGTTCTAATGTTTTAAGTTGTTTGTTTTGTAATATTGACCTTGTTTCCTGGTTGGTTAATCTTTTTCAGTTCAACTCTGATTTTACATATATTTTTTGTTTTAGTTTGTGCCATTACTTATATTAATAAAAGTATCCTACAGTGGTGCGGGGGTGGTGAGGAAACAACTGTAAGCTGTGTCTAAGCTGGAGTTTGTAAGAATATTGGGCCTGATTCAGAAATAAGCATGGAAGGGGACTTATGCAAGTCCCCTTGACATGTAACATCTGTGCAAGAAGTTCCATGGTAGGGTCCGGCCCTTACATTTCACATGCCTAAACCCTGTCCGACAGGAGTGGTAAGGCATGATAATGAGGGGCTGGGGCCGAAGAGCAGCGGTTCTGCATGGATCTGTGTCCATGTGGACTCAGATCCGTGCAGAGAAGTTAAGGCAGGGTTCTAGATAAATAAGTTTCCATAACTCCTTCGAAAAGAAGGGAGTGACAGGAGCTTACATTCAACTCTTCTGTGCCGAATAACAGATCTATGTCACTCGGAAGTAGTATGGGGATCTGAATCAAGCCCATTGTAAGTAATCTAATAACCAGGAGAGATATGCAGCACAGTAGCTCAGTGAGTAGCACTTGTGTCTCACAGCGATGAGGTCATGAGTTTGATTTCCAGACTAGGCCACATCTGTGTGGAGTTGTATATTCTCCCCATCCTCTGTGTGCTCCGGTTTCCTCCCACATTCCAAAAACATGCTGGTAGGTGTTAAATGCTGCCCCTGTAGCAGGCGGACGGACATGTCAGCTCCTACCTTAGCTCGCCTCTATATCAGATCGGCTCTGTCACTCTGACAGAGCTGGTTATAGCATCTGGTATCCAGCCTGTGACCTGCTGTTATCCTTTATGCCTTTGCCTTGTGCCTTGTGCCAGTGATTTTCTGAGTGACCTTTCATTCCTGCCTTTTGTCTTGCCGTGTTCCTCCAGTGTATCCAGCCTCTCTCTCGCTCTCCTCTCCTGAGTATGCTCTCTAGCCTTGCCTTCTCCAGAGTGCCTGTCTGTTTTCCCCCTTGTAGGGTCTCCCTTGTCCCTTGTCTCCCTTGTCTCTGTCCTGTGTTGTTTGTTCTGGGTCAGTCCTTTCTGGCCTTACTTTTTTCCGCTTTTGCTCAAGTCTGATCTCTTCCTTCTTAGTCATAGAAACATAGAAACATAGAAAGTGACGGCAGATAAGAGCCACATGGCTCATCTAGTCTGCCCATTTGTTTATTCAAAACTATACTGAAATTAGACCCTATTTACCCTCAATTTGGTTTATAGTTTAGGATACCCTTATATTTTTTCCAAGCATGTTTAAATTGTTATACTGTATTGGCCTCAATCACCTCAGATGGGAGAAAATTCCATTTATCTATCACCCTTTCAGTGAAGTCATTTTTCCGCACATTTCCTTTGAATCTACCACCCTCCAGTTTGTATCCATGCCCTCGTGTTCTATTACACATTTTCCTTTATATAATGTCCCTCCAGTACCTGTCACCCTCCAGTTTATATCCATGCCCTCGTGTTCTATTACACCTTTTCCTTTATATAATGTCCCTCCTGTACCTGTCACCCTCCAGTATATACACATGTCCCCATGTTCTATTACACCTCTTCCTTTATATAAT
>WWET01004613.1:0-14431 GCA_011038615.1 Limnodynastes dumerilii | reverse complement strand
CGCGCTCTGGAAGCCTACGCGTTCACTCTGCCTGTCTCTTTGGGGGCCACCTCAGTACTCACCAGGTAAACCCGGGGTACCACACTAACTCCCTTTCTGACCACCCCGGTACTGACTAGGTAAACCCGGAGTGTCATAACAATATGTACGCATATATGCTTATGATCTACCTAAATCATGCCCTACTCCATTCTGCCACCTCTAGTGTCTCCCAAATGGGAAACACAAGAAGTCAACAACTATGCCATAGATCTCAGGTATAAATTTGAGCTAACACTTCCCCCAATACAAGGCTCTGTGGAGTCTGGAACTCCTCTTTGGCTGCTGATAGAATTCTGATTTTGTACAAGGAATTCTTAATATTGCATGATTTTAAATTAAGATATTTTTGTCATTTATTTTTATTAAGATAAAGAATAAAGCACTATAACAAAACAAGTAATAAAAGTGTTAAGTAAAAAAGGAATTATATATTCAGCAAAAAACTGCACATTCTAAAGTGCCATAAATTATACTTTTGTATTACTCTGGAAAACAACAACTTATTTGAAATAATTATTGTTTAAGATGCATTAGAGAAGGTATTTTTTCCTTTTACCAAAGTAAATGTAGGACATATTTTCGTAAATATTCCCAAATGTATTGTGTTTAAAATAATGTTCAAAATAATAGAAAGAGTTGCATAATCTTGCCTTATATAAGTTTTTCAATTCTTCTGAGCTAAACCATGATTTCATGTGTGGTATATTGGTACAAGGTTAGGAAGCAATAATAAAATGTTTGGGCCATGGAATGATTTCTGTTGAGGACAGTATTTTTGTGACTCCTAAGGCTTCCAGTATGGATTTGGTTCCTCAGGATCTTAGCTGCGTTTATTACAACATAAAAGATTACAGATTACAGAAGAATGGAAAGTGATTAATGTTTTATCAGGTAATGTCATAACTACCTCTGTATATGCTTTACAGTCCTGGGGCCAGATTTACTAAGCAGCGGGAAAGAAAAAGTGGAGATGTTGCCCATAGCAACCAATCAGATTCTAGCTATCAGTTTCCTATTGCATAGTAAAAAATGTCAGCTAGAATCTGATCCACAGCTTAGTAAATCTGGCCTCTGGACAGCAAAAAGTATTTCTGCAAAAAATATTTCAGCTTAAAATCTGTTTATTTATTTGTTTGCCATTACTAACTAAAATATAAAACAAGACAAAATCTGCTAAAACATGCCAACAAAACACATATTCCGGCACAGTACTATCCTGGGAATTTCACAGAACATTCATGTTCTGTTTTCATTTTCTGGGATTTGAAATGTTTTGCTTGCCCTTTTTTATATAGCAAATATGCTAGACTACACTATTTCAGGGGACCAACATATTGTTAACAACAACATATTGTTTACCAAATTGGCATGCAAGTAAATATACATTTTTATTATTAAATGGAAGCAAATCTTTCACCTTGCAAAAGGGAACCCTACTCTGTTATACATTGTAAAATATTGGATTCAAATGTATGACATTGTTTTTCTCTTTAGTACACCTCCTTGTGGCTCATGACTTAAATTAAAAAGTTGTTAATCTTCTAGTCAATAGAAAAAAAAATATAACAGTTAACAGTAACAAATCATTGGGCATAACATTGTTGACAGTAATCCTATTGTAACAATTTAAAAAATAACTTTCCTGCCTCTCAGACACGCTTGAAAATGAAGTTAAAACATTTGACTAACCTAATTTCAGCTCTATCAGTAATAGCTGAACTGGTAAAAAAATGTGCATGAACAACTACCAAGTTTATGGAGCACGACACTCTTCCAATTTGGCATTAGAAAAGCTCATTCCACTGAAATAGCTCTAATAAAACTGGTACATGACTTAGACATTGCGAAAGACAGAGGATTTACAGCTGGTGCAGTGTTTTCACATCTAGCTAAAGCACTTGACACTGAAAATGATGAGGTGCTCCTAGATAGGAAATATTATGTTCCTTTTTACATGGCTGCGGGTTAAAGAAATTAGGTTAAGGACAGATGGTTTTCATGCAACTTGGAAAGGGTTCTGTTGACGTCTGCCTTTTAAATGCTGCACCTTGATCTGCATGAAGAATAACTGCATTTATGTATGCAAATGGAGCACGGCACAGTTTAAGGAGGAAAATCCATTATTTGCATTCTCAGGAGTAAACTGAATGCATTTAGGTTTTACAAGAACGCCTGACATCTAGTAAATTGCATAGTATTGTAAAAGGAAATCTAAGCAATACAAATCAATATGATAATACCTTAAAGATAATCGTCTATTCTATCTTTCCTGATTAGCATAAAATAGTAAACATAACTGTGTATATGAAAGTACATTTTAAAAACTGCAGACAGATGTAGTCTATTGAAGACTGTCATTTTCAAGAAAAACTACTGTTAATGTAGTGAGGGAATTAAGTTTTAAAAAACCTAAATGAACATCTTTGCAGCTGAGCCAAATTTCAATTCACGGGTAAAAGCAAGAGATTACTATGATTATATGATACATACTTGTATCTATTGATATTTACACAGTTGCACTATAAGGCTTGGAGGCTAACACATTCCCAGTATTCACCAGAACCCCAGAGGGTAGGGATAGACTTGGCAGCGAGAAACGTACCGGCTGACCAATATACATACAGTAACAATATCAGAACAAAACAGTGGCTGTAAGAATGATTACATGATGTAGGGGGTGTATTCTGCCAGCAAAGCAGAACCCTTCCAGCAGCAGAAGGGTATTCATTAGCGGTAGATAGTGTATTTACGCTAGCGTACCTTCTAAGCACTCCCCTTACATGTACGTATTTTGGCCGTTTTCCGCTTTCCAAACCCTACCTTAACTTTTCCCGATGTAACCGCTAACGTAGTATAGTCCCCGCGTACTTGCGCTGCTAAGCATGCCCATACTGTGCAATTTAAATGCCGCACCCCGCCTTTCTAGCTTAAATACAGGTGGCGTATGGCTGGCAAGCCCCTACGTACGTTGTTACGTGGATGATACGTGAATGACCCATGCGTTCTGTGTTACGTGGTGTAACATCTGCCGTGCGCATGTGTTGTTCTGGATCTACCACAATGTGCACAATAGAAGGTAAGTCTTCCAGCTTTAACAATCAGAAGCACAATCGTTCACTACTGTAGGAGCATGGCAATCCTCCTTCTATTCATGGGTACACTTCTTAAAACACAGGCTTGTGTTAAATGTCCATCGCATCTAGTGAGTGTTTAATTGTGTTGAGGCAAACTCCACAGTGGAGAGAGACGCTAACTGGTATAGAGGCATAGAGACATATGTGCCTAAACAGAGGATCTATTCTGCTTTTCTGAGGAGTTACTTTGCTTTACTCCACAAGAACTCATTGTTATAAACACTTTTGCAACTGTTATTTTCTGAGTTTAAACAGCACTCCCAGCAATGTTCAACCCATATTCTTTTTTGGAGTTACTTATTTCTTTCTTTATATTATATTATATGTAAATATTTTAAAATAGTAGTGACACAATGGGCCTGATCCAGAACAACGCGTGACGGAGACGTAAAATTGCCTATTTGTTAGTACTGCGCATGCGCACCATAGAAAATACGCTCAGTAGCGTAGCGTAATTGTGAACGTATGGGCCATTCACGTATGTGTCATGTAAATACTTACGTGTGGGCGTGCCAATTTTACGTTACTCCAAAATACGTCTGAAATACGTTAAGTAGGCGGAGGGTTGTATTTAAAGTGTACAGTATGGGCGTGCTTAGCTGCGTAAATTCGTCTTGCCCATACGTACGTGTGCGTATGACTGCGGTTACATTGCAAAAGTTAAGGTAGGGTTTGGAAAGCGTATCTTGACAAAATACGTACGTTCAAGGGGTGTGCCGAGGGGAGTGTAATGAATTTACGCACACGAAAATACGCTACGCGAATAAACATACGGCAAACGTAGTTCTGGATCTACCCCAATATGTTTAACACACTGTATATGTGTATATATACTCTGGTGATGTGGACAAATGTTTGAGTTACATTAAAACATTGTTATATTTCTTACAAAAAAATATGAGTGCTAGCTTTGTGTTCTTTACAATTGGCTTTATTGAAACCTAATTAGTCTGAAGCCTGCTCCATGATAAATTAGCAGGGTGGTTAGACAGGGTGGTGCTATCCCTCTGCCCGCCTATACGCCATTACATTTACAGGAACATTTAAATTTTACAGTGGGGATGGTTTTAGTGGATTCATGTGGATCAGCGGTCATAAGAGAGGGTAATGACAGAGGAGTTCACTCCCCTCTTCCATGCGGACTGCCAGACCTCAGTGCGTGTAGTAAACGCACAGATGTCTGCATCAGATCCTGTGAGCACTGAGACTGGGGTCATTGCAAGGGCTAATGGCGTATGCATTGGTAGCTACCTAATTTGTGCAATCACCTGTGCTCCTGTAGCTCTTCCTTAGTTTTACATGTGGATGGGGTGTTGTCCTCCTGCTCTTTATACCACTACCATTGATCCAAGTCTCTCCTGTCTCTACCAGCTTAGAGCTTAAGGAACAGAAGTAATTTCAAACAGGACGCAACAACCTCTACAGTTAGCAAGGCATTCCATCACCCGTCAACTGCTTTCAATGTCTGGAGAAGATATTTTCACCTTTGAAAAACCTATGAGCTTTAGTATAGATTTTGTCCCATCTTTGTTACATAAGACACAAAGCACAACACTTATTGTATTTGTGCTGAAAATATTTTAAGGTTCATGGTGTTAACAGCAACACAAAAGTAAAATTCAGGAAACTGTCCCAAACTCCTCTAGTAAACCAGTATCCTTTAAATATTCCGGAGTTACTAACACTGTACATTCAAGTTTGATTTATCAGCAGCTTTCAATTCCCATTGATGTAAGCAGTGTTCCTTTACTAATAACAGACAATTTTTCAGAAAGGTCAAGAAGGTATACATTCTGGAGCTGTTGATCTTGCTTTGCTGCGGAGTCATTCATCTGGCATAACAACTACCATGATTCAAGCATGAGGATTTACTGTTCTACTTGATTCAGTCACACATACAGAGAATCAGGGAATACTCATCATACAAAGGAGAAATTAACATTCAGTTTGTCTATCCCTAGACCAAAGAGGCAGTAAGATCTTTCTATTTTTGAGTGTTCTTCTGACTGTTTTATGCTGCTTTATCTTTCATAAGCTGACTCCAAAAAAAATGAAATATATTTCTTCTCCTAACAACAATTATATTTTTGATGTGCAATCACTTAAAAAAAAAATTTACTTTACTTTTATGAGTCAAGACATGGATTAGGCTGTTTGCCTAATTATTTTGTATTTATTATTTGTGTTGGTTCCACTCTGTTACCTGATATTATTATATTTTGCTTTTTAACATTATTTTATTGAATAATGTATTAGAAGATTTACAGCTTGTAAGATTCATCAGGATTACCAACATCTTTACGTTTTTGTTTTCCCTAAGGAAATACTGTTAGACTGTTTTTTATTTATTTATTTTTATCTACTGTGTTTAGGGACTTTAATCCCTTCTACTCTCTGTGTCTCCCTTGGGGGCTGTGTATCTATATATAATTTTTTTTATTACTTAGTTTTGTTTTTATTTACAAATTAGAGGTGTTATTGTATTGTTTTGCCAAGACAGATTTAAGTGTACACTGTAAAATGCAAAGGTTTTTGAAAAAAAAAATTATGAAGAGAAACTCAGTTGAAGTTGTAAAGAGACCAGTCCATCAAGTTTAACCTATTATGGATCTCCTGCGATCCCTATCTGATAAGCAGCCTTCAATCTGTTTTAATCTGGAAAAATCCCCCCTGTCTCAAGGTGGCAGTGCTATTTCGCCCCGAATCCACTACTGTCATTCATTTTAATTAATAATCATAACCCCGGCTAAAATTTTACAAAAAATGTGTCTACTTCTTTCTTAAACATTTCAATTGAATCAGCCACCACAACCTTCTCTGGCAGTAAATTACATATCTTGATTGCCCTTGCTATAAAGAACCCCTTCCTTTGCTAGTTGTGAAAATCCCTCTTCTCTATCCTTAGTGGGTGACTGCATATCCTGTGTCAGTCCTTGGGGTAAAAAATTCCCATGAAATTTATCTGTATTGACCCTTAATGTATTTGTATATAGTAATCCTGGACTAGACAAGCATTCCTCACCATAAACGTAAGGTAAATGTAAGGTTAATGAAAAAAAAGGGGGGAAACAGCGCTAAGAACTACTAAAATAAATTACTGAAATAAATTACTGCTGGTTCTGTTGAAGAAGCAACAAACGGCAACCTAAGATCAAACAAATAATATTTATTCACTATAAATCAACATTCTAAAATCGTGCTGAAGCTGAAATAAAATATTTTCACATACGAGCTCATGTGCATGTAAGGGAATCAATTCCACAGGCTCACATCCCATGCAAGTTCCACCATGGGAAAAACACAAAGGGCAAGGCAATTGGAGATGATAAGATATTTAAAAAGATCACAAATTTCAATATTCAATAGTAGGCTACATAGGGATGTGTATTATCCGTTTTCCGGGAGTTGTTAGTTGGAGCACCCAGTTCCTTCTTTACCAGCCGCATGAAATTTCACTGCAGCATAAGTGATGTATCCGGTGGCCACCTTCAATTATATGCAGGCAGAGAAGCTTCTCTCATGTGATCCAAACGGCACCGCTCTGTCCCCTAAGCCCGGGGATTCAATTTCTCCACTGCCGTATTTGCTCAAAGTGTTAATGCAATCCACTGTTCAGTCAAAAGTGCAAGAGTGCAATGTGCAGAGCTCGTACAAATAAACAGCTACACGTGTATCCTCCGCTTACGCGTTTCGTCTGCCCAGCAGACTTTATCAAAGCATAGTAAGTTTCACCTAGGTTGCCGGATATATGGGGAGATCACAGCTGTGGCATAATTAAATAATTAAGCAGTTTCCTCCTCTTTCTGCTGTTATGTCTGTTAAAAACGAATTCATTTTGCCACACTTTAGATAATAATCATTGATCCACATTCAGCTTCTGTCCCTATGGAATTTCAATCTATTTATTAATTTCATTCCAATTATTCACATGGTTATATAAAAATTTATATTAACATTAGAAGACGCTAGCTTGCCGTTTCATGCTTCGTATAAAAAACCTTTTATATGAACATATAAGACCTCTGATAAGGAAAGGAAACATTTTGATTCGTAATCCCACCTATATATATTGATTAATTAACCCACAAGGAATCTACACCACTCACATACAGAGTATCATAATATTATTATTGTTATTAGTAACACTCCTAAGGGCAAGATCACAATTATATAGCCAGTTGTTATCTTTCATATGATTTCATAGTGATTTAAACAAAAAATCAGATGTCCAAATACAATAAGAACCAATGAGAATTTGACATGACTACAAGGCATCAACTTCAATTATTTAAACTATAAAGCACCACTTCAGATTCCTAAAGATTCATCATATTTTCCATACCTTAAGAAATTATTTATATACCAACATTTGCAGTACATTTAAAAAAATATATGTAAAAAAAAAAAAAAAAAAAAATATATTATTTTACATATATTTTTAGCGCTACAGTATTCTTTGTTATTGTTTTATTTATGTAATGAGCATTATGTTAGTATTTGCTTGTAACATCTATGAATTTAAAAAAAAAAATTCTAAAATATATGTAATTTATATGCAATACTAATATAATACTCAACTGTTGACATATTGACCTGTCTACATATTGACTGTCAATATATCAACTGGCAAGGGTTTATTTTATTCAATGTAAACACTTTCTATAAATATAGTACATTGAATAAAATACTTAAAGCTTTTTATATAGATATTTATTTTGTATTTGAAAATTTTTCTTATTTTTAAAGACTAATTCTCTCCATAATTACTATTTTTCCTAAAGCTTTTAAATATTTTGCTTTTTTGCTGCTAAACGTTTTAATGTATTTAAAATACATAGAAAGTGACTTTACCACTTACACTTATCCTGGCTCTTTATACTATATTTTCATCCAACCCCCACTCTCTTTCTTGCCCCCTGTGCCTCTTTAACCCCTACACTATCCCCTCTTATACAGTCTCTGCCAGTGTCTCCCTAATCCACATTCATGTGCCGTACTTCCCTATGCGTCTGTAACAGCAAAAACCCGGGGAGCTGTGGAGATGACGTCAGATGCGTAGAGGGAGACGGACGTGTGCAGGGGTTTCCAAGGGGATCAGCGACGCGTTTCGGAGCCAGGACGGGTTCCTTTCTCAAGCTGTGAGTAGAAGGTAAGTGAGGGGCTGCCTTATATAGGGTTTGGATTCCGGAAGTCATTCTGTGATCCAGGGGGCGGAGAATGTGAAGAACAGGCACGGAGTCTGTGCAATCTGGCAGTGTAGAATCGCCAGTCCGGTGGCTACTTAAACCAAATGTCCATAACGTAAGCAAAAACATATATATATAACGGGGGAGAGGTGTGCATGTCAAGGTATTTGCATGCACCACACCTAAACACCGCACCGATAGAATAAAAATAAATATAAATATAAAAATAAATTAAGTTTCATTTTAATTATAATTGATGACCTGTGAAGTCTAGTGTACTAATAACCTGTGTCGTTAAATTCTATATCATTGAGCCCATCTGGAGCTAGGGTTTGGAGGGAAAAGATCCAGTAGGCCTCCCTTTGGCAAAGCCTACTGAATCTATTTCCCCCCATTGGTGTCGGTTTGATCCATTCAATCCTCCATATTTTCAGACAAGAAGGGTCGCCTTTGTGAACCCTTGAATAATGCTTAGAGACACCATGTGTCTGTACTTGCTTAATTATGTTCCTCTTGTGTTCGCGGAACCTCTCTTTGAGTTTCCTTGTGGTGCGCCCCACGTACTGGAGCGCACAGAAACATTCTAATGTAGATCAAAAAATCAGTCTCACAATTAATGAATGTTGTGATAGAAAAGATTTTATCATTTGTGGTGGAAACAAATTGTTTACAATTACTCTTAATATGGCTACAAGTTAGGCAAACATTTCGATTACATTTATAGCACCCCACCATATCTTCTATTACCCGCCTCTTTTCTTCCTTTCCCTCAAATTTGACTTGGCTAGGGGCCAATATATTTTAAAGGTTTCTACTCTTTTTAAAAACAATCTTAGGAGTGGGGCTAAGTGTGGAGTTCAGGATATCATCCTGTTTTAAGAAGTAATAATTGTCTTTTATGATACGCTTGATCTGGTTAGATTTCTTATTGTACCTTGAGATGAATATGATATTCTCATCATCATCACAAGGATTCTTTATCTGACCCCTTCCTTTTTCTTTTTCTTTCTGGGTCAGGAGTTCATCTCTATTAAGTCCTGTGGCTCTTTGACGAGCAGTTTCCAATAATTCACTAGGATACCCTCTAACCCTGAAATTCTATATCATTTTATCAGCCTGAACTTGAAAATCCTGAATATTGCTGCAATTACGGCGTAGTCTCACCATCTGGCCATAAGGAATATGTTTACGCCACGGTTCATAATGGCTGCTCCTAAAGTGTAAAAAATTATTAGCGTCTGTAGGTTTAGAAAAATTGGTGGAGATAATCTTATCTCCCTTAGTGGAGAGGGTGATATCCAAGTAATTCATAGATTGTGCATGAAACTGAAAAGTGAATTTCAAATTAAAAGAATTGTGATTTAACTCTGAAACAAAATTTTGTGCTAAACTTAAATCCCCCATCCCAAATAAAGAGCAGGTCATCAATGAACCGCCTATAGAACACCAGGCTTGCCCCCCATGGGCCCTGCCCCACAGATAGCTCCTCAAATTGACCCATGTATAGGTTGGCAAAGCTAGGTGAAAACCTGGTGCCCATCGCGGTCCCCGTGACCTGCAAAAACAATTTAGAATCAAATAAAAAATAATTATGTGTGAGAATAAACCAAATTGCATCCAAAATAAACATGCTTTCCCCCGGCAATAAGTCCCCGTCCTGGTCCAAATAATATTTAACCGCCATCAGTCCTTTCTCATGTGGTATATGGGTATATATAGAGACTGCACGTCCAAAGATAGAAAAGCATACGATGGACGCCAGTTCAATTCCTAAATTAAATTAAAAAGATGTTTAGTATTACTCAGATGGGAATCAAGAGTTTTAACGTATTTTTGTAATTTAGAATCCACATAAGCGGACAAATTTGATGTTAAAGACTGGACCCCCGAAATAATCGGGCGACCAGGTGGATTGGACAGGGACTTATGTACCTTGGGAAGGTGATAAAAAATAGGGATAAGTGGGTACCGTGAAAAAATAAAATTTAGAATATCCTTGGATATCACCCCCTCCCCCAGGGCCCTGTCCAGTAAAGAAAAAAGTTCCTCATTATATATTTAAGTGGGATCTGAAGAGAGTCTGATATAGAAGGAAGTGTCGCTCAATTGTCTCATGGCTTCCTCATGGTAATATGTGGAGTCCATGATAACGACACTCCCCCCTTATCAGCTGCTCTTATAATGTAAGGTTAAGCATTTAGTGATCAATGAATGATCAATTTAGTGAATGCACTCCAGGCCTCCAAGTGCTGCATATGAATTTTGCAAAGGCACAGCCTGTGAAATGTGTCCTTGTGCAACTGGAACCTTCTTACAAGCATTCCTCAGCATAAGTGTAAGGTAAATGTAAGGTTAAGCATTTAGTGATCAAAAACAAGCATTCAAACTATAAATTAAACATAAATCATTGGTAAAGCGTGTAAGAGGAGATAGAGAACCGGATTCTCAGACCCAAATTGTTCTTCTTAAGAGCGTACATATATGTGTAGAGCTACTACGCATCCGTAGTAGCTCTTTTATGCTATATACATAACATTTCGTCATGGCTTAACACGTACAAGTACACTCATAAGAAGAAAAATTCTGGACTGAGAATCACCTCTTAGACGCTTTACCAATGATTTATGTTTAATTTATAGTTTGAATGCTTGTTTTTGATCCCTAAATGCTTAACCTTACATTTATGGTGAGAAATGCTTGTAAGAAGGCTCCAATTGCATAAGGACACTTTTAACAGGCTGTGCCCTTGCAAAATTCATATGCAGCGCTTGGAGGCCTGGAGTGCATTTCAACAGGTAATGTAAAGCATGAGGTGTTGAGGGTACCTTATGATGAGAAAAGGGAATTCCTGTGAACTGCACTTCTTGTGGGGATTCCATTGTTAGACTGGAAAGAGGTTCTGAAATTAGGAATTAGGTGAAGTGCTTGCCTGGAGCTACAACACAAAAAAATCATTGAGATCATCAGCGACAATCAAAATTATTTGCGAGAATTAGTGCACCATATGTCAGCCCCCATCCCCCCTTCTGGTGCCATTCCCTCCTCTGGTGCCATCCCCCCTCTGGTTCCATTTTCACCTTTTGTTCTATCACCATCACCACCACAGGCACCAGCCCCCGACAACCCAGAGCACCAGCCCCCCTAACAACCCACAGCCCTCCGCTAGACCCCAGCCCCCAGACAGGCCCCAGGCGACCAACAGCCCAGAGCCCCAGCCCACTGACAGCCCAGGGCCCCAACCCCCCAACAGCCCAGAGTCCCGGCCTTCCAAAGGCGCAGAGCCCCAAGACAGGCCCCATACTCTGCCCCACCACAGGCCCTAACCCCTCAACAGTTCCCACCAACACCACAGGCCCCAGCGCCTCAGCAGTCCCCACCAACACCATAGGCCCCAGCCCCTCAATAGTCCCCACTAACACCACAGTCCCCAGCAACATAATTTACCATTAACCAATAAACAATCATATTATTAGGCAGGAATATTCCCTTAATTTCTTTGTTTTTAAACCACATAAATATATCTTTCTTCATGCTTTGACTTATTTTTATTTGTAACTAGTTCCCTGGCACATGTTAGTGATTCCATATTACAATATTATTTTGAATATTTTTTTTATTTTAATTGTGGAATAATAAACATTGATTTAATTAGGGAAATTTTCCCTTGATTTTTGTTGACACTGGATCCTGAGTGCACCCATTAATAAAACTGCTGTTTTTGCTATACTATATGTTTTTTAGTGTGGGTTTGTGTATATCAATAACATAGAAACATAAAAAGTGATGGCAGATAAGAGCCACATGGACCATCCAGTCTGCCCATTTGTTTATTTAAAACTATACTGACCATAGACCATCTTTACTCTCAGTTTAGTTTGAGATTTAGGATATCCTTATATTTATCCCAAGCATGTTTAAACTGTTCTACTGTGTTAGCCTCAACCGACTCAGATGGGAGGCTATTCTACTTATCTATCACCCTTTCAGTGAAGTAATTTTTCCTAATGTTTCCTCTGAATCTACCACCCTCCAGTTTATATTCATGCCCTCGTGTTCTATTACACCTCTTCCTTTGAAAAATGCCAGCCTCCTGTAGCCGGTCACAATGCTTGATGTTCTTGAAAGCCCGTCTCCCTTCTCTGCTCCAAGCTATACATGTTTAGTTCCTCTAGCCTTTCTTGGTATGATTTGTTACACAGGCCATGGACCGTTTTAGTTGCTCTTGTTTGCACAGTCTCTAATGTATTTATGTCTTTCTGGAGATATGGCCTCCAGAACTGAACACGGTCTTCTAAGTGAGGTCGTACCAACGATCTATAAGGGGCATCACAACTTCTCTCTTTCTGTTACTAATTCATCTCCCTATGCAACCAAGCATCTGACTTGCCTTTCTCATTGCTTTGTTACATTGCTTGGCCACCTTTAAGTCACATGAAATAATGACACTAAGATCCCTTTCCTCTTTAGTAGTTTCTAATGTAGTGCCATTAATGCTATATTGAGCTTTTGGGTTTTTGTGCTCCAAGCATGATTTTGCATTTTTTGGCATTAAACTGCAGTTGCCACACTCTTGACCATTCCTCCAGTCTACCTAGATTATCCCGTATTTTGTGTAATCCTTCTGGCATGTCTACCCTGTTACATATCTTTGTGTCATTCTGCAAATAGGCATATTTTCCCCTCGATACCACAGGCAATATCACCTATAAAGATATTAAATAGCACTGGTCCAAGTACAGAACCCTGGGGTACGCCACTGGTTAACTTATCTTTAAGTCCATTCCCAAAGTTTCCAGTTTTCAGCTGCGATGTGGCACAGTGTCAAAAGCCTTACTAAAATCTAGATAAGCTATGTTTACAGCTCCCCCTTTATCTAATACTTTACTGACCCAGTCAAAAAATTCAATAAGATTTGTTTGACATGATCTTTCCCCAGTGAATCCATGCTGCTTGGCATCCTGTAAGTTACTGGATTTAAGTTGCTGTACAATTTGTTCCTTTAACAGTGTTTCCATCAATTTCCCTACTACTGATGTTAGACTCACTGGTCGGTAGTTTGATGCTTCTTCCCTTCTTCCACTTTTATGCAGAGGGACGACATTTGCTATTTTCAAGTCCTCTGGAATCGCCCCAGTTATTATTGACTGATTGAATAATTCAGTTAATGGTTTTGCCAGCACCCCTCTAAGCTCTTTTAGTATCCTCGATGTACCCCATCTGGTCCCATTGATTTGTCCACTTTCAGCTTTAAAAGTTCATTTAATACCTGCTCCTCAGAGAAATTAGTAGTAATTGCCCCCATTGTATTAATAGTCTTCCCATTTAAAAGTGGTCCCTTCCCCTCTCTTTCTTTTGCGAATATTAAACAGAAATACTTGTTAAGATGATCTGCCATAGCCCTTAACAAGAATCTCAATCTCCGTTTTGAGCCTTATTATACCCTTCTTATTTTTTAGCCTTTCATTTATATACTTAAAAAAGCTTTTGTCCCCTTTTCATATCAAGTGGGCCAGTTTTTCCTCAGTTTGTGCCTTTGCTGCTCTGATAACCTTTTTAGCCTCCTTCTGTTTTGCAAAATACTCCTCCCTGTCATTATTTTGAGTTTGCTTATAATTCCAAAAAGCCATCTTTTTTGCTTTCACTATAGTTGCTAACTCTTTTGTAAACCACATTGGCTTTCTTTTTCTGGGGTTTTTCTTAACCTTTCCTATACAAAGGTCTATCGCTGTTAATAATGCATTTTTTTAATTTCCCCACTGCTCCTGTACTCCTTTCATGTGCCTCCACTCTGACAAAGAATCACTTACACATTTCCCCATTTCTACAAAATCCGCCTTCTTAAAGTCTAGCACCCTTGTCTTTGTGTGGCTCATGTCTCTCTTAGTCATTATACTAAACCATACTGCTTGATGATCACTGGATCCTAGGTTCTCACCCACACTTACTTCTGAGATTCTGTCACCATTTGTAAGTACCAAATCTAAGATGACCTCTTAGCGTGTGGGCTCTCTCACCATTTGCTTAAGGGACGCTCCCTCTAATGAATTTAAAATGTCTCCACTTCTAGTG
>WWET01004612.1:96005-112343 GCA_011038615.1 Limnodynastes dumerilii | reverse complement strand
GACACGCAGTTCAGCATTGATACAATTGTATCCATGCTGTAACCAAAGAATTACAACGATCATCTTTGCTGATCCTTGTAATTCAATGACTACAGCATGCCTGCACTTTGCAGACATGCAGAACTTTGGATTTTTTTAATACACGCGATATGCCGCCATTAGTTAAAGGGCTAATCGCGGTGAATTTTTGATTAAAATCACCGCGATTAAGCCCTAAAAACATGGCGGCACATCGCCTGTGTTTGAAAAAATCACATCAATATCGCGTGTTAGTGAATTTGGACAAAAAAAAAATATTTTCGCGTCAATATCGCCGCGATGCCCCGCGATGCGATTTGGCACGAAAATATCGTCCTTAGTGAATAAGGCCCTAAATGTGGACAGATTAGGAGTTTGGATAGGGAGGTTTGCATAGGAGATTCCTATACTGTAACATTAGCAGCCCCTTCCCCTACTTCTAGCACTTGCATCTGCCCTTCTGCCACAAACCTGTCAGATGTCAGGTTGTTGCTTATCCAGATCTTTACAGAAATTGTAATGCATAAAAGGTGAGCGTTTTACGATAATAGCACCATTTTTCGGGATTCTGGATTTGGTTATTTGATTCTATCATATCTGTGCATTTCTATGTAGTTTGACATTTAACATGTTGTTTATCTGTGTCCTATGTCAACTGAATTTGTAATACATCAGAGGAGGACTCTAAGGGCCCGATTTATTTGAATGCAAACACTGCATTATTTTTGTTGCAATGCAAATTTTGCATATAACTGTCTATTATGGTACTTGCAGATTTTAATATGCACCTCTATGGGGTGCGTATACAAATTTGTGATATAAATTCATGGAATTTGCATCTCAACCAAAATAACATGGTCTTCGTGTTCAGTTTAATCAGATCCTATTATGCTTTATTTTCCAATGCTCACCCGGTGTTGTAAAATTACCAGTCAGTGTGATTTTCCAGGTATAATATATGGCTATGCAGTTGGAGCAGCTGGAGATCCAGTGCCCTCCAGTGTTCTGGCTGCCAAGAACCGGTTAGGGCCAGTGGTTCAAAAAAAGTGACAGTTGGTCTAAAGTAAGTGACTGGGACAGGTAGTTTCCTGTCAGCTCCCCTACATCTACAAGACAAAGGAGTTTTACCTGTGCAAAGAAATTGCTCTTCAGGTCAAGAGATTGGCATTAATAGAATGAGAGAGATGGAGATGTTATAAATGAGTAAAGATATACCTTTACACCACAACACATGGTTCGCATCTTTTAAATTAGAATGATTTTTTATGCATTCATAGTCACGCAACAATTTTGATTTGGAAGAACGAACTGTGTATAAACAAGAACACTTGTGTGGACTGGAATAATTACATGAAAGAGGTTTGTGCAGCTGCTTTGCTAAGGAATCGTTCATTGATAGGAGGAGCAGGACTGACAGTAGTAGGGGGCAATCCATGCTCCCTCCATCCAGCGCATGCAGCGAAATCACAAGTCTGCGCATGTTTTTAACAGCGAACACTCTGCATAGGGGATAAGGCTTTACTGAGCATGTGCAGAACAGCTGCTTGTCTGCATAGCAGCCCATCCTTCACTTGTGTGGACAGGTGGCTGTTCTATGCATGGTAGCCATCCATGATATTTCAGAATTGGCACACAGTGGGGAAATGTAATGAATATTAAACCCATGACTGCCATAGGTTGTCTTTATGGACCGGATTCAGTCTCCCATACACTTTCCGTACATGCCGGGGTCTTAAAGTCTGCATGGAAGAGGGGAGTGAGCTCTCTCTCAGTCCCCTCTCTCTTGTGCAGACTTTATGGCATATACGCTACCATAAGGCTGCTTTAACCCACAAGTGTTTATCAGAGGTCTGTACGACCGCTGATCCACGTGTAAGTAGCTAACCCAACCCATACTGTATAACTAACATCTTTTCCCACTTTAGACGGATCTCCTATTGCATTGAACTGACTGCATAGCATCTGGTGGGCGCATGCGCAGAACATCTGGATCAGCCCCTTTGTGTACGTAAGTAGGGTGTTGTATCTAACTTTGGATCTGGTCCTAGATCTTTAACATATTTTTCTTAGAATAATGCCCCCCACCAGGCTACTGCTCCCCACATACTATTTTCTAAAGTAACAAATATTTGTATATTTATAAAAAAAAAATAGGAGCATTATGTAAACTATTATTTTTTTGTCAATAACCATAATTAAAGTGGTTTACCCCTTGTATGTAGCACTGAAACAAAAGTATTCATAAATAAAATGAACCATCCCTAGCTGTGAATGACAAGCACAGTTATTATTGCCAGCTTTTGTCAAACATTCATTTTTACATACATGCAAATTACAAATGTTGTTATATTCAACGGGAATCAGCACAATGTATTTTGGATTGGGCAGTGTTATTTGATGTGTTACCAGAAGATGAGTGCTGTTCTCCTGAACAACATCTTATTCATCTTGTCATCTTTCTACTGCATGCCAGCACTTAATAGCACAGAGAGACCAACCCTGCTGTGCTTCAAGCAATCTCTTTTAGAGGAGCTTATTTGACAGCTAAATTCAACTACTAAATAACTTGACATGGATTATGATTATGAATGTCATGTAGTTGTATTCACTTAGAATTGCTAACACGTGTAAGTTATATTAAGACATTATTTAGCCTGCATTATCATTAACATGTCGTCTACAAAAAATATACTAAGATAACAGTACTTTATACAATGTGAATTATAGGTAGTATGTGTCTGTAATGCTTGTCAAAAATCTACTTAAATGTATATAATTATTGTATGCATTAACCTTACAGATTCTTCAGACATATTTCTGGGATGCCTCAAAGCCCTGAATTCGATGTGAGAATAGATAGTGGCTTATATTACTGGCTAAGTTTAACTTCA
Organism: Limnodynastes dumerilii; assembly: GCA_011038615.1. Lineage (NCBI taxonomy): Eukaryota > Metazoa > Chordata > Amphibia > Anura > Limnodynastidae > Limnodynastes > Limnodynastes dumerilii. Next base: position 109,434 of record WWET01004612.1, on the reverse strand, counting down.
TCTTAAATCACCTATAGGCTCTCTGGCAATTGATTGGATTTGCCTGATTGGACTTGCCTGATTGGACAACGCATGTACAAATACTGGCAAAAATGGGGTTGTTACATCCTGGAATAATATTGTTACAATAAACCCCTGTTATGACCTGTCTCCTCCACTAGAGGCCTCCCGTGCTCCCTCTCCAGATTCTTTGCAGTACTAGATTCCACCAGAGGGCCTGCTGTTCTGACCTGTATCTAATCAATTGATTGCAGCTCGTTACCTGAAATCTCACCCACCTGTTCAGACTGCATATAAACCAGAAACTCACACACTACTGTGCTTGTTCATTGAAGTTATTTCACCTGTCCTTGCATACAGTTAAAGTGGGTTAAAGCCCACTAGAGCCTTGCTGCGCTTATCTGTTAACACATCTGAGTACCATGCAATGAGTAGCAAAAAACGGAATGAAAATGGGAATGTTTAAATAGCAGTTAGAGTCTAGAATAATAGGGCAGAGGGAACACACGATGAATTGCTGTGTGTACCAAGTACTTTTTGCCCTGTTGTCACACCACAGTCTGTGCTGTAGTTAGTGCTGACGGTGAGAATGCAGATGCAGTCCGCATACAGTGTGAGTCTAGACAGCGGGGATTGCACTGTTCAGGTGTGCACTCACCGTTCTGATGTCTTGATGCTGCAGTTGATTTTCTGTAACAGAATGCTCTTTGTGGTGTTATCTTCTGTATAGATGCAGGTTTCTCCGTTCTGCTGCGATATGGAGGTAATTGCTTGCTTTTGGCAGAAGGTGATGCTTTGATCCCCACTTTTTCCTGGCGGAATCCTTCACCTCAGGTCCGGAGCGTCAGGGGAGATGGGTCTCAGGTGTCATCCTTTTTATCAGTAGGGAGAAATACAGAAAATAGGCGCCAAATCTGGTGCAGATAAGACTTTTAACGGAAGAGCAAGTTTAAATACTTTGTGAATTTCTACTCACATTTAGAAAAGACATTATCTCAAATGTCAAATAAAGCTTTTTATTTTTGTTTGTTTGTTTATGCCACCAACGCGTTTCATCCCGTCATGGGACTTCCTCAGGGTGAATTTCACCTGTCCTGTCTGGTTTTTGCTCCTGTGTTTCAGCTCCTTCCATGTTTATCCTCGTGTCTCCAGTGGTTCCTGGTCTCAGTTATTTTCCATGTCTTCGGTTGTTTTTCCTGGACTCCACCATCTACTGGTATATGCTCCAGTATCCACTCATTCAGTGCTGTGTTTCTCAAAGACTCTGGTATTTGTGTAATCTTTCCTTGTGGACCCTGTGTTTCTTGTAATATCTGTGAACTTAGTTAATCACCTAAATATTCCTAGTACTATTCTGACTGCTTTAGCATTTCCTGCATATTCCTGTGTACCATCATCTTGTCCATATATCCTGTACATCTGTGTTGTCCCTGCAATAAATCTCATTAAGCTATCGTGTCATGTGATCTGCCATTCATAACTGAATGAACCAGCTAAATTACAACTTGGTCTCTTCTGGACCTAGTATGGATCAGCATGTTTCCATGTCTCTGTCTGGTTTTGAAATCCAGATTCACCATTCATTTCATACTTAAGTTTTGATTTTCCATTCACAGTTATCTCAAGTTTTATTTTTATTACCTTGATTACTACAAAAGCTGTCGAGTCCTTATTAACTCATGGTTTTTCTTGGCAACCTTATGTGTTTAGTGCAAACCTTATATCCTCTGTGGTCATCCAGTACTTCCGGCCTAGCACCATCTTTGGAGCCTTCCTTGAAGACTTACTCCAATTTACCCCATGTCTGTCATCTGGATCCCAGTCAAGCCCATCTCCACCATCAGGGGCTCTAGTGAAAACCGGTCCTGCGGTTAGACTCTGGGCTCAGGTGGACAGTGCCCATGTCTCAGAAGGCATTTCACAGCCTACAGGGTATTTGGCATTTCCAGCAGAGGCTTCCTATCCAGCCTCTACCAAGATCACAGGTCTCAGTCTGAGTTATCCCCACAAGCCTTTTGAGTCCAAAATCTTCCATCCAACTGACACCTGTTCTGGGACCAGAGGTGGTTACCATCCACCCCTCTCTGTGGAAGAGCATACAATCAGGATCAATAGCAACCTCTGCCTATACTGTTCAAGTCCGGAACATTTCCTGCTCTCTTGTCCAGACGGGGTGTCCAGTTGTGCAACCCCAGATGGGGTGTCCAGTTGTACAACCCCAGACAGGGTCTCTAGTCTTGCTGCACAGCCCGAGGTGCCTCACAGCGCTACCAAGCCTGAGGTGCCTTACAGCTCTGCCAAGCCCGGGGTGCCTATGCCTGCTGTCTAGCAGGATGTACCAGTGCTGCTGCCCAGTGAGATGTGTCTGTGCCTGTTGCCCAGCCAGATGTGTCTGCTGTCCAGTGAGATGTGCATGTGCCTGCTGCCCAGTGAGATGTGCCTATGCAAGCTGCCCAGCAAGATGTGCCTATGCAAGCGGCCCAGCAAATTGTGCCTGTGCATGCTGACCAGCGAGACGAGTCTGTGCAAGCTGTCCAGCAAGATGTGTCTGTGCCAGCTATCCAGCATTCCATCCCATAGGTGGACTCCGTCCTTGCCATCCCAGAGGTAGACTCCAGCCATGTCATCCCAGCTGGGGATGCCTTTTCTATGTCCAGTACACTGCCAGCTGTGCTTGAGTCTATCAAGGCACTTTCTATGTCTGAGTCTGCTGGTTCCACTGCTATTTTCAGGTCTCCTGTGCCTTCACAGGCCTCTAGTCATCATGTCTCTCTCACTGGATCCTGGTTGTCCAAGTCTTCATCTGTCATGTCCAGGTCCTCCAAGTGTCCGGTCCAGTTCCAAACTGCTGTTACTCCACCTGGCAAGTTTCCCAAAGCACCCTTACTTTCTAGCTATACCCAACTTCAGCCTCTAGTAATCCATATCAGATCCTCTAGGAAGAAATCAATCTAAAAGGAGAGGTCATCATCGTTATCCATCTCCTGAGGTAGTCTCTACCTATCCTTCTCTGCCGGTGTGGTCTTTGTCTCCAGAGGTTGAAGATTCAAGCTATTTTTATATTCCAGGTCTGGACTCGGACTGGCACTTTCTGTCCAGTACTTCTAGTGAGCATCTGGGAGTGCCCTAGGACACCCCAGGGGGTGTCTGGAATTCACCTTCCAGAGGGGGGCATAGTGTTACAATCAACTCCTGTTATGACCTGTCTCCTCTACTAGAGGCCTCCCGTGCTCCCTCTCCAGATTCTTTGCAGTACTGGATTCCACCAGAGGGGCTGCTGTTCTGGCCTGTGTCTAATCATTGGATTGCAGCTTGTTACCTGGAATTTCACCCACCTGTTCAGACTGGATATAAACCAGCAACTCACACACTCCTGTGCTGGTTCATTGAAGTTATGCTCCTGTGTTCCAGCTCCATTCTCTTTGTGCATTCCCTGGATTTATCTCAGTGCAGTCTCCGTGTTTATCCTCATGTGTGCAGTGGTTCCTAGTCTCAGCTATTTCCTGTGTCTTCAGTTGTTTTTCCTGGACTCTTGGTATCTGATTCGGTATCCACTCATTCAGTGCTGCATTGCTCAAGGACTCTGGTATTTGTGTAATCTTTCCTCGTGAACCCTGTGTTTCTTGTCATATCTGTGGACTTAGTTCATCACCTAAATAGTCCTAGTACCATTCTGACTGCTCCAGCATTTCCTGCATATTCCTGTGTACCATCATCTTATCCGCATATCCTGCATATCTGTGTTGTCCCTGCAATAAATCTCATTGAGCTACCATGTCATGTGATTTACAATTCACAACAGATATATCTGGTTTTGCTTCTAGGGGCTGTTCTGGATAGTTTCCTATTGTGGACATTTCTACTAAATGCCCCTAAAGGCTGCTGTTGACCACTCTCTCTGGGACTAAACATATAATGTCCTCATTATCCTACATCTGTGCTCTGGTTTTCTTTATAACATCATTCCAAAGCAAGGTATATGTCAATGTTTCCTGTTGCCTGCTTCCTGTACTGCATGTTTGTTTGCTGCTTCAATGTGGACTTCGTTTGGGCTTCTTTGAAATTACGCCTGTGGACTTTTTTAGACTCTGTTGGCATTGACACTTACCTCCGTTGGCATTGACACTTACCTCTGCATTATCAGTATCTTGGTGTTTTCTGATCATTTCTGCCTTATCTACATTGCCCTGATTTACATGTCCTATATTATTTGTATCGTCCTGCAATGAACCTCACCAGTTCACTGTCATGTGATCTACCAATCATAACAGGGGCATCTGGAGTGGGTTCTGCTTACCTTCCACCTAATAATATTCCGCTCAGAAAATTCTGTGTTTTTTAATTGTGTATTTCATTCTTCAGCCAATAGTGGCCACCTTACAGAGTTTTGCTTCTTGCATGTTCTCTCTCCCTTCTGTTCCTCAATCCCACCCACAACCATCTACATCTACAACCATTCTGTTCTCTTAGAATGTGCTGAGCTCATCTTTACCATTTTCCAGCATTATCAGAGACATTGAACTATGGACATCAGTTTAGGGTAAGATTCCTTTCCAGACTGCTGGTATAATTTTCACCTATGTCACACAACAGTCATTCTGCCTTAATGATCTGTGCTAAGGAACTTTACATTGACTGTTCATAAGATATGTCTGGGACTTACATGGCTTATACACAAATAATACTTCAATTTAAAGCTATGATATACTCATATAAGCAATATGTACTTTATACTTTACAGTATATGTAGTGCAAGAAAAATGTTATAACAACATTAATTTGTTATTTAATGCTTTAGTCCTTTGTCATCAGTCTTCATAAACGAGGTTTTGTGGGGAAAAGCTAACAATATGGTACAGTGTGTGTTGGTATATGTATATTTTTTTCTAAGACTTCTTATTTAAGACTTTATTATTATTTGGTAATAATATGGAGCACCCCCTATAAAATCCTGTGTTTACTTTTGATCAGGGTGCTACATTGTTTTTTAGTTTATGAGGTTTGTAGTGTTAAGGAACCTACACCCAATCTCAGCCCCCAACATGACCTATTCCACTTATTCCTGAGCTTCCAGCTGTATTAATTACCTGGCATTTTTCTCTTCAACAAAGGTGGTACAGACAGTTGGAATTTTAGGAGCAGAGTATTTTGTACCTAATGGAATGAGTCTTGTTAGAGGGACTGCAATCTTCTCCTATCTGCTATATTGTGCAATCTGGTGGTGATGCATCATTTTTATCTCCAGTTTTACACTTCTCTACAGTACAAAAATTACCAAGTAACTTTATTAGGATAAATATTTTCATGAACTGAATTATAGGAAATGGGTTGACCTGTGCTGTTACTGATACTGATCTCTTCAGTACAACTCATTCTACTAATAATGTTTGACTCATATGAATTCCATCCATGAGACTTCTTACAACCTAAAGTCATATATAAAAATAAACAATAGAAATGAAGAGAAATTTTCTACATCTACTAATCGCCTTTCTTTAAGTCTTAATTGTTGTTAAATACCTTAAAAATACAGTGTTCCCCAACCTCAGTCCTCAGGGACCACTAACAGTCCATATTTTCTAGGTTTCCTTAAAGAATCACAAGTGATATAATGAGCACCAATAGTGGAGCTTTTAAAATGTGTCAGTTAGTAATGAACACACCTGTGCTCCAGCAGGGAGACCTGGAAAACATGCACTGTTAGGGGTCCCTGAGGACCAAGGTTGAAAAACACTGGTCTACAGCTTCTTCTCAGCATCCTGGGTTGCTGGGCAACCAGGATGCTGCTGTATTTACTGGCTTACACTAGGCAGCAGCCAGGACTCTCCACAATCAATTCTAGGGGTCTCACCTGGGTAGCTGTGCTGATTGGCAGAGCTGGTCCTTAAATAACTGAAATGACTTTCTGTTCCTGCTGGTTATTGCATTGTATCCTCAATCCATACCCTGCATCTGTACTGTGCATCTCTGCTGTCTTGTACTTGTATCAACTGTATTCTGTCTATCTGTACTTCACCAGCACTAACTAGTCTGTCCCCAGGAGTTGTCTGCAGTTTTCAGCTGGGGTTAGAGATCTTCCTTGGCCGAGCTGGTATTTCACCTCTCCAAGTTTGGCCATACCCTTGCCCTGGTGGCTTGTCTTATTTATGTTGTACATATATTTGGTGATGGGTGAGTTCATGATTTGCCACTATTGTGTTCTAACTGTTTTGTGTAGTTTGTTGCTAAGAACAATATGGGTTGTATAATCTGTGTTACCTATACCTACTGTCAGCCTTTGCAATGATTCCATACCACTCAAGCTACACAAGGTGCTGTTACCAGGGTGCACAACTTGCTGGTGCCTGAAGCCAAGCCTGTCTTCACCAGCAAAGACTCCAGTGAAGACTCTGCACCCTGGAGTGGGGATATCCTGGGTGTAGCGTTACAAGCAATTCTCTAGTATATAATGTTGAAGAGTCCCAGGTAATGCATTGTACCAGCCATGCAGATGTTCACTTGAATGCCAGGAAATAGTGTTTCCTTAGTGTACAATGCTTTGCTCAATGGTTGGAACAATCATGAACAATGTTAAGAATAGTGAGATTTATTATAGCGGGGATTACGATAAAAGGCAGTAGATTGAGTGGTCCTTTAATAATAATCAGATGATCTATAATCTAGATATAATGCAAAATCTGTTCAACAAAGGCAGTCGTCTTTTCAGCTAAATCATGTCTTTATCAAATACATTACCTTATTCAACAAGATACCGAGACCAATATAAATGTAAATGTGTATGTCGACGTTCCAATAGTAAATAAAATTGTACTCCGGTTGAATTAATGAAGCAGTACACTTCAGGCCATGTGTTCTTTTCACAAACAGTGCTGAGCACCTGTTTGATTACATGTTAAACCTCTTTATTCACTAAATCTCGCACTACAGCTTAGGTTGAACAGTAAAAGAAAACAGCTTTGGACAGCTGTAATGGGAGGGCAGGCAATTGAAATGAAATGTATTACTTCATCATTTAAATGTATAGAGATTTATGGCTTTACATTAATTTCTGTTTCACCCTAAGAATTTTTTCATTCCTGTGACAAATTTCATTTTGTGAGCAATTTTGAATCATTACACGCTTTGCCTCCTGAAATACCTCTATTATTATATTACAAGGATGCCTATCTTTTGATCATTACAGTAGCAAAATGATAACTGCACATATTTGTAGCTAATTCTATTTACTCATATCTATGCCACACTATTAATAAGAGATTTACTGGAAATGTGTGAATCATAGTTTCAAAAGCAGCGTCAATCATTTACTAAAGAGGTTTGAAGCTGAACTTTTACACTTGCATAATATTTATTTTTATTTAAGGAGAGAAAGCCCTTGAGATTTCTATTTGCCTTTATATTAATTACAATTTTATTATAGGCCACTTCCAGGATCAGTAAACAGCTTTATGCATTTAAAACTGTATGATGCATGAAAAATATGTAAATATAAATTGAACAAATACTTTAAAAAAAATAAATCACACATTGTATAACATTTTCATACATTCCACTAACCAGTAATAAAACTTTTATGCATGTACACAGAGTATTAATGTGGTTAAGGGCAATAGGAGCTGCATTCCCAATAAAAAGTAGATTTGTAAACAAGAAAACTGTGCACTTATTCATTGTGGCAGAGATGAGTGACTCACTGAGTTGATTCAACTCATCACAGATTGTATAAAGATATAGTTGTGAAGAATGATGGAACTAAAGTTTCAATGAAAGCCTAACCTCTCTGTTCTTTCTATAAACTCTGTCAGCAACATAAATCAGTATCAATTACATGCACTAAAACAGAAAGTTTGATCTGGGAACTTGATGCCCAACTTTTGCAACTTGGCAATATGCTGAAACCACACTGGCATGTGTAAATGTTACTATGCTGACATAAAGGAATCAATTTAATAGCATAATGTTTTATACGGCGCTATATACTATATGAAAGCATTTTTATTTGATTGATTTTTGGTAACATTGTCATTCCTTTAAATATTAGATGTTATCATCTGGCACTTACACCTATTTCCTTCTCTTCTCCCTATGCAGTATTTAGGGAAATTATTAGCATTTTGGTATACAATGCTACCACTTTAATCCTATTCCTTACAGTATTTTATTTTTGCATACAAGATCTACCTGTAAGCTCATTAACCACTTCACATTTATTAAGTCAGCATCATTTTATTGTTGGAAGAAAATTGCTTGTTTTGTCATAATATATTTTGAATGATTTAAAATGTATTGTTTTCCGTTATGCATAAATCCTATTATTGTGTTTTTAGTATAAAGGTTACATACTGAAATGCACATTTGGACCAAATAAAACCTAGTTTTCCTCTGAACCTATGTTATGATACCAGTGTCCTGCTTCCCAGGGCACGGAGTCTAACTGGGGCCTGGTCTAAGCTAGAGCCCCTGATAGTGGGGATAGTCTGGGCTGCAGGCACCCAGCAGGTCACAGCCCCCCAGCAGGTCACAGCCCCTGGTAGATGACAACCAATACTACAGTACAGTGTCCAGAGATGAAGTACTGCTAGGAGAGCTGAGAACCAGATACAGATAAGCACCAGAGCAGGATTGGAGGACAGAAGTAATATATGCCAGGAATAAAGAGGTGAATAACTGACAAGTACAGGATTGGATTGCAAATGCAGTTAGCACAATAAACAGAGCAGTGCAGATGGTAAAGCATAGGAATTAACCAGTACAGGACTTGAGTGCAGATGGCATTAGCACAATAAACAGAGCAGTGCAGATGGTAATGCACAAAACACAGCAAAACACAGATAACAAGCAGACAGACCAAACAAACAAACAAACACTCAGAACCACAGGTTAAGAATCGATATCACAACAGGAGCACAGACAGCAACACTAGAAGCTAGAAGTAATGACCGGCAAGGAGGCTATCAGCTGACAGCCACATCTCCATTGGCTGCTGAATGCACACAGCAAAATCCTTAGCTAGGGCATCCCAGCTGCTAGGTAATCAGCTAGGATCCTTAGATAAAAGGAATGCTGCAGGGGAAACATGGACTAGCATACCCTGCTACAATGACAACATAACACGCTGCTGCCATACTGCAGCGTGTAACAACCTAGTGCAAAGACGTCTGGCCAAATGATACCACTCCACACTTCATTTGACATTGCAGAGAGTAAGGCTTAGAAAAACCGTTTGGGAATTGGTCAAGACTTGTGTGAAACACACAGATTTGGATAGTATGTACAACGCTTGTGCATTCCACTTGTGCTTTCAGCTCAACTGAGTCAGGTCCAATGTGTGGCATTAAAACACAGATACCTTTTATAGAACTTTTAATGCCATTACTTTAATCTTCCTAGGGGACACCTGCTGGATTTTGAATGGAAAAACAATCACTTTAGCTAAAGACTTGCCACAGCCCACTTTTATTAACGACCTTAATACAATTAGCCACAATTATCCTTTTGTAACAAGTTTAGCAAGCGCCTCTTCCATTTATTCCAAGCATGTGTATTTTTTATAGAGAGCACCAGAGAAGTTTTGTGAAAGCATGTTTTCTAACTAGTAGTATTGCAATTTAGCCTTGTATATATTCAGACTGCATAGAGACGAAAAACCATAACTTCTAATTGACTTTAGGCCTGATCCAGAACTACGCTCGCAAGCAATCTTACGCTGGTCGGGAGCGTAAATCAGCAAGAATTCATCAAATGCGCATCAGCTGTAGTACAGATGGCCGCCTGATCCAGACCTACACAAGAGTGATCATACGTTGTATTTACGCTATGGGCGTGAATTTTCGTAACAGAGGGTGTTTCTATGCATGCAAATGAGCAGAATGGGCGTTATTTCGTATGGGCACCAGATCCACAAGAACGCTAATGCAACCGTAAAAAAATAATAAAAAGAACGCACCTAGAGTAGGTTTTTGTGACCCTACAGAGGAACGGCTTCAATACTAAGATGCGGTCATACGTATAATAAACGCAGCATGTTCTATGCTGTTTTTTTGGCCATTGAAAACAAAACAAATTAAGAGCTGTAACACCTGAAGGAAGTTGACCAATGTAATTTCCTCTCCTTTATAAGTATGCAAAGGCTACCATTTTTTTATGCTGTTTAAGCGTTTAGGCTTGATTATCTGTAGCCCTTTGCATGAGTGTTTGGATTATATTTTACAAAGAAAACCACATCTCTACTAAATATGGTAAGTAAGATTTATCTCAACTATGTGCATATGTTTAAGTTCTTGAATTGTTAACTAAAAATGTACACACAACAAACATTATATCAAAATATATAAAAGGCCATTATAATGTGTTTTCATATATGTATATAGTGATGTTTTTTTTATTTTTGTAAAATTCAATAAGCAATATTTAAGTATATAGATTTAAAAAAAAAAAATTCTTCCATATTGTTGGTTAGAATAAAATGTTAATTTTATATTTAGTGTTTGTGTTTCTTATAGTTATTATATACCTTAATGAACATTGTTAATAAACACATATCATTTAAAAACATGACATTAAAAACATAAAATTTATTTTGAGGTTTAAGAGGTTTCACACATCATAGAAATTTTAATATACAATAGGTGATAGGTTCGAATGTACGCTGGATCATCAGTCAGGAATGTCCGTATGAAGGAATGTCTGTATGAAGGATAGTATCGTAGATTTTACTACCTTCCTTAGTACACTGTTCGTAACACAAAGCGAATTAACGCTGCACTTGTACCGCAATGTGGGTGTGTTTCACTGCAGACGTTCAGACGAGCGGCCGTATTTTAAACCGGTTACGCTGCTGCGCTAATATGTAATTTCGTATGCGCGATTTCATAGGTCTGGATCAGGCCCCTTGAGACTGGCTGCACACTACATGATAATCTGGTTCAATTAACTGATTATTAATTGATATGCCTGATTATCATGTAATGCAGGCAACTGCAGCACTCTGTGTGTTGTAAGGTTCAGAGTTTTAGCTGATCTGTAAGGCGGATCTGTTAAAACATCCTATGCAGAGGTTTCTTTAGAAACACGCACCTCTGATTTGCCTGTTCTCAATAACGGACAATAATTAGTAAACCCGCAGTCGGAGTTGTAATGGCTCTGGCTGCGGGTTACTGTTACTGTTACTTATTTATTTATTTTTAATAAAATCAAATAATATAAAAATAAATAATATTAGCCCAACAGGGCATGCATATTTTTTCTCATTTAAATATTGTGGAACTCCCAGTTCCACAGGCGCAATGCTGTCAGATACAAACACAGACGGATGGGCACACTTGCGCATATCTTTCTGTGCTCTCTCCCGATCTGAGCATGCCCAGTGCTCATTTTTGCTGCGCTTCCATCTGAAAAAAAGACGGAAGTACAGCTCTGAATCCGTGCCTAAAACTATAAGACTCATTGGTGCTGATCCAGAATTGCAGTTAAGCTGCCCACACACTAGAGCAATTATCAGCTTGATCTTACAATTGTCGTAGATCGGGCAAAAAATCACTCTAGTGTGTGGTGCAAATGGATTTCTGAAACCTCAGATTATCATCACAGAAGGCTCTGGGACAGTAATCGCTTTGTTCAGGATTCCAGATTGATTATCGTCCTTAAGGGATGAAATCGTAGAGTGTGTGAACATGTCTGATTATCAAACCCATTGCCTCCGCTTCTGGAGTTTCTCTGTCTGTTTGAATCTTTAATTACCAACAAGTACAGCAGTAATACAGTAATGAAAGTTCTGCATTCTGCAAAAGATGCAAGGCTTCCATTACTGTATTATACTGCTGTGCACTGATTGGCTAATCAGTGCAGAGACTGACGGGAGGCCCGTGCAACCAATTAGCTATCAATCAACAATCAATCAATCAATTACAGCAGCACCTCCCTATTCAGTAAAGATTATTGCTCCCAGCAAAAACAATGCGTTGCACCGATATTGGGACCTTTTCCTGGGGGAAAATCATCCCAATTATCAGAAGCTAATGCTGAGAGCTATGATTTCTCTAATGTGTGACTGACTTTACACCTTTTTTCAGACATAAGCAATTTCCTGTTGACGTGCAGGGAGGCAAATTTAAATTGTGAAAGCAGAATTAGAATTGAGAGGTGAAGTTTTTTGCTCAACTCTAATTTATAGATAATGTACCATGATGAAGAAAGGTATACATTTTTCAAGACAAATATAATAAACAGTCAATCAGATACTGATGCTAGGTAGACTAAAGAAAGGCAGTTAATATAGAGCAAAGAGCGAAAGTCCAAAAATGAATGGGTGCATAATATGCCTCATGCATATAGTAAGCTCACAGTTTGTGTTTCTTTGGACCTCTGTGGCAATATCCTGGAACTGTGATGTTTGTCTGTTTGCAAAGAGTGAGATCTGGACGGTGCAACTCTTAAAACTTCAGCAACCCTGTGTGCTCGGCGGTCCTCCGGCCTCGCTTCTGTCTATTTCCCTATACTCACAATCAATATGGCATTCTCTATAAAAGCATTGGTAAAGCACAAAGCTGCTCCTTTGCTTTCAATATTTTTGAAGCACATGCATGTACCAACGTTCGGGGGAACAGCTTATCTCATAATGAAATTAGAAGAATAACACTATAGTTCTCAGGCCTAACTATGCTGTTAGAGCATGATAGAAGTTGTCGTTTTATAACACTGGGATGACTGAAGGTTGCAGCAAAATGGTTCAAAAACACACTGACCCTGATGCAAGCTGGCTGGTCCGCTGTGTGATTATATAGCACTTTCCCTTATGTATCAAACAAAGTATCCTATAGAGTGTAAGCCTGTGGCAGGGCCCTCTTACCCACCCAGTCTGTCTGTTACCACCCAGTCCTGTTACAATGATTTGTTAAAATTGTAAAGCGCTACGTAATCTGATGGCGCTATATAAAAACCTGGTAATAAATAAATGAATAAATAAATAGTCAGATTGTTTAAAATTCCTCGGTAATCTATTGGTTGCTGGAACAATCCAAATAGGATCTGTGCAGGACAGTTATCTTATAGTCTGTTTCCACTGTGTGATATACCCAGCTATCAGAGCAATATGTCATTCTCAGGGGGCATTGCATATTGTACATTGTTTTGTGTTGTTCAGGTACATAGGTGTAATGTTTTACTTTTCTGCTTCTCTTCGCCTCAGGATTGCATATTGTGCCGAACAGTCTAAGATGGCTGCCGTTCACCATTTTTTATGTGCTTTTAAGCAAACGTGTTATTAATACTCTGTAGAACCAGACCTTCAAGGCCGAGATATGCCGATAAGGTAGCTTGCTGGGAGCTTAGGGTATGTGATACTAACATTATGCAATGCTTGCCTATGCTGCGCATATGTGGAATGTAGAAATGAGTTAGATAAAATGTAAGGCCGGACACTCTTGGGGCC
>WWET01004612.1:22401-28017 GCA_011038615.1 Limnodynastes dumerilii | reverse complement strand
ATCCATACCTACGATGTAGCGCTGAGCGTACTAATGCTCAGCGTTACATCGTGGGACTCCCCCTGACACTCCCCCTGCCCTATCGTATTTACACTCCCTTACGCCGGCTGAAGGCTACCCTAACTTCAGCCAGCGTAAGGGAGTGTAAATACGCTGGGACGGCGGCGTTAGTACGATAACGCCACCCTCCCAACCTCATTACCCTCCCTCCCTGCACTAACCTCAGCATAGTAACGCTGGGGGACGCCTCCCCCAGCGTTACTACGCTGGTGGTACGGACGCCCGATCCACGATTGGGCGTTGCTAAAGTTACGCCGGGCAACATCTTCCCAGCACATGCTTTTCAGCCGATCTTACGCCTACGCCCGCCGTATTATCTATAGCAGGCGTAGCTCCGGATCAGCCCCCATGAGACAGAAGTGAATATCCCCCTTGGTGTCTTCCCATTTATATTCTTTTTCTTTTATTATGTAATAGCCAATACCCAGAGAAAAAATAAACCAACCCTGATTTTTCTCTGCTTTAGCAAATCATGCATTATTATTTAACAATTATGTAGATGGCCAAGGACATTCAGAATAAATGTCTACCTTTCCTTAAGATAGTGCTCAGCAATTATTTCTATGAAAGGATAAAGAGGTCTAAAAAAGTAATTTTCCAGCATAACAGTTATATATGGACAACTGCGTGTATGTAAATGTAACTATATATTAGAACACCTGAGGACCTTATCAAGCCAGAGGAGCATTAAGCTCATCAGACTGGGAGTTTAGGTTTGCAGGGTTTAATGTCACCTAAACGAAATATCTGCAGTCACATAGAATATAAAGAGGTGCTTGTGATTTGGTTTGATGATGTGAATAGATTATAGTATCCATGTAAGCGTTTTAAAACATGATCTTGTAACCACAATAAAAGAAAGCAAATCATAGCGGTATATTTACAAAGTTCAATTTTGCTAAACTCCCGGGACTTTGCAGGCGATTATGCAATCGCCGCATTCACTAAAGGCAAAGTCCCGAGACTTTAGCCTTTAGCAAAATCGACCCTACAAACATCGCTGGACAGAAATTGTCCAGATGTTTGCCATTAATAAAACGCAAATCGCTGTATTCACTAAAGGCAATTTGTCTAAATCGCCGGCAAATTGTTGAATAAAAAATTTCCTTTTATCTGGGGCGCTTTCAATGAAAACGCCCCATACCGTACCTGAAAAACACATGTCAATTTATTTGGCATGTGTTTTTCTCTTTACAAATTGCAAGTGCAGCATGTCTGGAATGCTTAGCATGGCTGCGCTGATAGAACTACAAGGATCAGCAGTGCTGAGCCTTGTAGTAATATCAGCGTCAGCATGTTAAGCCTTCTAAACATGCTGCGCTGTCTCCGATGCAGAAAAAAAAATATAGTGTGAAAAAAAGATACCCAAATACATTAATATACAGATGAAACGCGAAAAATTTGAATATCGTTCAACAGTTCATTTATTTCAGTAATTCAACTTAAAAGGTGAAACTAATATATTATATAGACTCATTAGATCCAAAGTGAGATATTTCAAGCCTTTATTTGTATTAATTTTTATGATTATGGTTTAGAGCTTATGAAAACCCCAAAGTCAGGAAAAGGCCATTCAAAGTGTGGGGGAGCTGCACAAGGAGTGGACTGAAGATGGAGTTAGTGCATCAAGAGCCACCACACCCAGAAGGATCCTGGACATGGGCTTCAAATGTCGTATTCCTCTTGTCAAGCCGCTCCTGAGCAACAAACAACGTCAGAAGCATATTACCTGGGCTAAAGAAAGAAAGATGAATACACATACAACTCTGCACAGACTATAATATAAGACATAAACTCCCTTGGTAGGAAGGTGCAATCCACAGCATAAAGAGTAACCAAGATACTACCAAAAATGAGAGACAGATTAGACTGACTCAAGAAAAAACGCTGTTTTTGGTGCACAACATGTCCAAAATCACATTAATAAACTCATAGTACACACATGAATTTTAGAAAAAGAGTATACATTTTTAATAGATAAAGTTGCAAAAAGCTGTTACAAGTAAATAAAGGATGGTGAAAATGTTACATTATCACATGAACTACTAGGGTATATAAATAATCACAAGAGCAAAACTTGTAAAAGTACCATATACAAAAAATATATTGCTACAATGCTGGGACTCCTATCTACAGTTCAACAAAAACTGACCCTAGGCAAACTAGTGTAGTTTAGAGATGGCTCTCTGCTGGGACGGCTTTTTTTCTTTAACTTAGGTAGAGGGATAGATACGAGCCTCGGTAGAGGCGAAGTGCTGGCCGTGAGGCCGCTAGATCCCTGCCTAGGGTCAGTTTTTGTTGAACTGTAGATAGAAGTCCCAGCATTGCAGCAATATCTTTTTTGTATATGGTACTTTTACAAGTTTTGCTTTTGTGATTATTTATATACCCTAGTAGTTCATGTGATAATGTAACATTTTCGCCATCCTTTATTTACTTGTAACAGCTTTTTGCAACTTTATCTATTAAAAATGTATACTCTTTTTCTAAAATTCATGTGTGTACTATGAGTTTATTAATGTGATTTTGGACATGTTGTGCACCAAAAACAGCGTTTTTTCTTGAGTCAGTCTAATCTGTCTCTCATTTTTGGTAGTATCTTGGTTACTCTTTATGCTGTGGATTGCACCTTCCTACCAAGGGAGTTTATGTCTTATATTATAGTCTGTGCAGAGTTGTATGTGTATTCATCTTTCTTTCTTTAGCCCAGGTAATATGCTTCTGACGTTGTTTGTTGCTCAGGAGCGGCTTGACAAGAGGAATACGACATTTGAAGCCCATGTCCAGGATCCTTCTGGGTGTGGTGGCTCTTGATGCACTAACTCCATCTTCAGTCCACTCCTTGTGCAGCTCCCCCACACTTTGAATGGCCTTTTCCTGACTTTGGGGTTTTCATAAGCTCTAAACCATAATCATAAAAATTAATACAAATAAAGGCTTGAAATATCTCACTTTGGATCTAATGAGTCTATATAATATATTAGTTTCACCTTTTAAGTTGAATTACTGAAATAAATGAACTGTTGAACGATATTCAAATTTTTCGCGTTTCATCTGTATATTAATGTATTTGGGTATCTTTTTTTCACACTATATTTTTTTTTCTGCATCGGAGACAGCGCAGCATGTTTAGAAGGCTTAACATGCTGACGCTGATATTACTACAAGGCTCAGCACTGCTGATCCTTGTAGTTCTATCAGCGCAGCCATGCTAAGCATTCCAGACATGCTGCACTTGCAATTTGTAAAGAGAAAAACACATGCCAAATAAATTGACATGTGTTTTTCAGGTACGGTATGGGGCGTTTTCATTGAAAGCGCCCCAGATAAAAGGAAATTTTTTATTCAACAATTTGCCGGCGATTTAGACAAATTGCCTTTAGTGAATACAGCGATTTGCGTTTTATTAATGGCAAACATCTGGACAATTTCTGTCCAGCGATGTTTGTAGGGTCGATTTTGCTAAAGGCTAAAGTCTCGGGACTTTGCCTTTAGTGAATGCGGCGATTGCATAATCGCCTGCAAAGTCCCGGGAGTTTAGCAAAATTGAACTTTGTAAATATACCGCTATGATTTGCTTTCTTTTATTGTGGTTACAAGATCATGTTTTAAAACGCTTACATGGATACTATAATCTATTCACATCATCAAACCAAATCACAAGCACCTCTTTATATTCTATGTGACTGCAGATATTTCGTTTAGGTGACATTAAACCCTGCAAACCTAAACTCCCAGTCTGATGAGCTTAATGCTCCTCTGGCTTGATAAGGTCCTCAGGTGTTCTAATATATAGTTACATTTACATACACGCAGTTGTCCATATATAACTGTTATGCTGGAAAATTACTTTTTTAGACCTCTTTATCCTTTCATAGAAATAATTGCTGAGCACTATCTTAAGGAAAGGTAGACATTTATTCTGAATGTCCTTGGCCATCTACATAATTGTTAAATAATAATGCATGATTTGCTAAAGCAGAGAAAAATCAGGGTTGGTTTATTTTTTCTCTGGGTATTGGCTATTACATAATAAAAGAAAAAGAATATAAATGGGAAGACACCAAGGGGGATATTCACTTCTGTCTCATGGGGGCTGATCCGGAGCTACGCCTGCTATAGATAATACGGCGGGCGTAGGCGTAAGATCGGCTGAAAAGCATGTGCTGGGAAGATGTTGCCCGGCGTAACTTTAGCAACGCCCAATCGTGGATCGGGCGTCCGTACCACCAGCGTAGTAACGCTGGGGGAGGCGTCCCCCAGCGTTACTATGCTGAGGTTAGTGCAGGGAGGGAGGGTAATGAGGTTGGGAGGGTGGCGTTATCGTACTAACGCCGCCGTCCCAGCGTATTTACACTCCCTTACGCTGGCTGAAGTTAGGGTAGCCTTCAGCCGGCGTAAGGGAGTGTAAATACGATAGGGCAGGGGGAGTGTCAGGGGGAGTCCCACGATGTAACGCTGAGCATTAGTACGCTCAGCGCTACATCGTAGGTATGGATCAGGCCCATGGTGAGTAAAGCTGCAAAGACTGAGGCAGCCTAAAACATAAGACATCCCAGAGGGACAAGACAAAAGATACAGTGCTTACCCATTATTAATCAGACCAACACTGATACCGGAATAACCAACCGGACAGCAATACATCTGATATCAGGAAATGTGAACTTTTCTCTTCCCCCTAATCATGTGAGGTAATTGGGATCCCTACCCAAATTAGTAGAACTGTATTCTATTTTGATATAAGGTGCCATATCTTAAGATAATGAAAGTTTAGATTTACCTTTTGATAAGGACCATACAGAATTTATTATTGCTGGAGTGTGTATTAGGGGGATATTTTCATGTTTTATTATTGTGTTTTAAATAAATTGTTTTAAAATTGAAACAAGTATAAACCTATTGTCAACACCAACATAAGGTTTGTTGCTTTAAGCGCAGTATCTTTTTTCTTTTTCATTTCTATAATTTCTATAATTGAGGAGGAGCACACACTTCTCCATACAGCTGCTAGCGAGATTTAACTATTATTGCCCTTGTTTTCCTTTTTTATCCCATAGGGACAACTAAAGTTATAGTGTGAATGCTTCAGTCTTAAGGTAAATGCACAAAAATACTATGAAAGGGCCTGATCCAGAACAACGCCCGCCGTCGCCAGGACGGCGAGTGTAAGATCGGCTTTTCAGCCGATCTGCGCCGTAGCAGCGCCGTAGGGACGCTGGAGGGAACGTCCTCCAGCGTCCCTACCTTCAGGTTAGTGTAGGTGGGCGGGGGGAGGTAGTTAAATGAGGGTAGGAGGGCGGACTAAGCGGCCATACGCTCCTGTGCGTAAGGAAGGGCCATACGCCCGCACAGGGGGAGTGTCAGGGTAAGTAAACGCCGATACGCTGTGCTTTAGTAAGCACAGCGCATCGGCGTAGGTCTGGATCAGGCCCTATGACTCCAATATTATAAGTATAGCAGTTATAAAGTAATGAAAGCTCTACAATCAAGCATAATATACAGGGCTTTCTACATTATGGCTATAGTCACAGGTAATTATGTAGTCAGACAGAAGAC
>WWET01004612.1:12401-17401 GCA_011038615.1 Limnodynastes dumerilii | reverse complement strand
TCCTGACTCCCATGCACCCAGTTTTGGGAGGTATAACATTGTGCAGATTCACAACTATTACAGTAACCATTGGGGAGTTAGAATGTAACTAAAATGTAATGACAACCCTATATTTCAACCTTAACCTGATCGGCTTCACGGCTACATGATTTGCAAGCTGCAAATACATACCTCACATTTATTGATAACACTTTTCAGACACTATAATTATGTTGTGCAAAAATATACATCCCTAGCTATATTATAAAATATCCGTTTAGATCAGAGTTTATAGCTTGTATTTGTCTGTTCACCAAATAATTGACCTGTGTCAAAATTTTGCCCAAGCATACAGACCAACAGATGGTCTGACTAGGACTCTAATCCCCTAGAAAGTCTTATGGGAACCAATGTTACCACTCTGTGAAGTTTTCATCCATCATTCAAAATAAACTTCACAACCTTTCTGGACAAACACTGCCCACAATTGACCTTATCTGTTCACACCACACCCTCTTTTCCTTAAGTCATGTCCGAATCAGGACAATCCCCCCTAAATTGAGATTCATATCATACAAATCAATCCAGTGGAAGGCACATGTGCATTCTATGTGTATATACAGTATATGTGTGTGTATTTGTGTATGTGTGATTGTGTATATGTGTGTGTGTTTATATATGTGTGTGTATGTGTGTGTGTGTGTGTATATATAGAATGTTACCACTCTGTGAATTGCCAACTACCATGACAAACTGGACAAATCCATCCAGAGCGGGGGAGGGGAGGAGAGCCATTTTCCATGCAAGTTTCCTTCTTAAGAAGGAAATTACGCACAGTAAGATAAGGTAGCTCATTAGGTACCTAAAAACGGGGAGTGGGTTCGGGGCAGGAAGAGTGAGTTAGATGCATATCTGTCATCTTAAGAGTAGTGTATTTCTTACAATGTAGTGATTGAGGCAAAAACAAAACAAAAAACTAATGTTTTTTGTCTACTTTTTTTTTTTTTTTATAACCAAATGTATTTTAAGCTCTAAGTATAATTATGTATTTGAGCTTTTTCTCCAGTCGTTCCTAATTACAAATCGAATTGAAACCTTTGTTGTGCTGGAAAGATATACCATCTAGTTTATGGCAGTTACTTTTAAAACAGTCCTTAAGGGCCACCCCAAAAGAGGGTTAAAAAAAAGTTACAGGTCTTTGCCATTCATTATTTGGTCAAACCATTGCTGACTTTAAGGATAGTATGAAATCTTAAAAATTGTAAAAATCCTCAAACATCTGTATAATACAATTAACATAAATAAAAAAAAATAAGCAACAACCCTGCCCCCAACTTCTAGTTGTAACAAAACAATAAATACCCAGAACAAATTATAACATTACAGACCTGAATGCAACTCACTGCTGCAACCATTTGTGAGCATTTCTTGTGGGTAAGGGGTACAGGGATGTAGTCAATGTACAATAAGGGCCTACTCAAGCTAGTGAGACTAATCCAGATGCTAATGTAGACATAAGTACGCCATAGTTACCAACTTTTGCAAATGAATATCAGGGAGATTGAGATAGCAAGGCACTGCACCAAAGGGGTGTGTTCTGTGCCACCAAAGGGGTGTGTCCTGGCATTAGCTTCACCCATGAGTGTGTCTAACACTGCCAAGAAAAGTTCTCAATAAGATTGGCAGCATTAGTATTTGTTGAGTGTTAATTTATCGGCAAATAACTGTTTTCAGTATTTATTGTAAAGACTGAATACTAGATCTTTCTTTATAGAAATGCTAAAAGTAGATGAAAATGCAGCTTATTAACAAGAGACCAAACTGTATTTTTCATTTCTGTCTCCATGTTTAAAGGCATGATGTCTTAGCTATTAGCTAGTCTTTAAACTACATCTTGGCCTCCATGAAATTTGCCTTGTCCTTGCATAGGCCTCAATGCAAGGTCATAGGACATGCCGCAATGACTTCTTGAACTGCGTTAGCATCAGGGAGATTGACAAACACTTCAGGGAGACAGGGAGATCACTCACTCTTCAGGCAGCCTCTATGATATACAGGGAGAGTTGGCAACTATGAATTACGCACAGTTTACAGCTAAGTATATCCGCCATCTACAAACCATGGGTCATATTCAGAGATCCCTTTTTGTTTATGTACGCAATTATACGCATGGCCAGAGCAAGGCAACACCCACAATACTCCCCTCTTCCTGATGCGATTCCTGACGAGTCCCTAGACCACTCTGTTCTTTCCGTGTATACTTACGTGCATATATGCAGGGCCGGCCCTAGCCAATTTGGTGCCCTAGGCAAGATTTTGGCTGGTGCCCCCTAGCAGATAATCAACTTAGTGTTTATATGTGCACATAAAAAAATCCCCAAAGAAACACAGGCTAACTGCACAAGACATACAACGACAGTATAAATATTAAAGGTACCAAACAGAGGACTCAATATCTACTGATAAGTATTTCTCAATACAACAAAGAGATTTATAGTGACCTCTAGTCACTGTGACTCAGAATGACCTAATCAGGGACCGCAGGGGGAGAGATGACCTCAGCCTTTCAGTTAGTACTGCCGGCGCTGCTTCCCTCTCTCCGACACTCACTGCTCGCCTCCACAGTAAGTCTGTAGCATACACATTTTATTGATAGACAACAACCCAGGCTGTCGGCTCCCTGGTGAGTTGCCGCCCTAGGCAACTCGCCGATATAGCCTATAGGTAGGGCCGGCCCTGCGTATATGTGCTCCGTCCGTGTGATTCTTGATAACTGTGCCTCCTTGCATTCATTTAAATGCCTCCCCCCATCCACTTTTATGTTAATTGCGTATGTCCTCAAGTGCGATTCACATGTACGTCCGTTAGGCACTTACATGCGTATAGTCAACGTAAACTACGTAATTAAAGTTACTATGCATGCGCAGTTTATCCGATCCTAAAAATACGCACAGAATTCTCCTCGAAAACGGATCTCTGAATACGGCCCCATGTCTACTGACCAGGTAGCTGCTGAAGGCCCACATTTTACAGCTGTTATTGAAACATTGCATTAGCATTGAAACGTTCAAACACAATGCTGAAGGTAGAGAAGTGCTCTATATGCATTATGCTACATGTTATAGTGTTGTTGTTTTATTTTAAAGCTAATTCATGACTATTAACACATTTGCACTGTCAATCAGATGCTTGCATAAAGCATAACCGCCATTTTCTCTTTACATAACACTGAGCTATCCTGCACTTGCGTTAGGATCACTGGAGAAAGGACCCTCTCCATTGTGCTTGGCTGCACATTTGGATCACACCTAGACCTCCCATTATGTGCATGGGGTTTCAACAAATTCCAGCAGTCTGACCCTTTATTTCTACATACTGACTGGGGAAGTAATGCCAAGCAGAGATGATAAAGAGAAAAGACCACACATCTAGATGCAGCAGCCTGTCAGTAGGCACAATGGTAAGTGTCAGGAAAAAATGGTCTATCTTAACAACTGTATCTAAAAAGTACCACAATCTTCATACATCCCAACAAAAAAATCATTAAACTGTGAAAAAATGTTATGAATCATCTCTAATTCTAGACTAGGCTGCTAGTTCCCTATAATATACAACACTGCATGCAATTGGCAAGTATTTGTGATATAGAAATAAAAGTCATGTATCATATAAAGTTCAATCACTGTCACAAAATAAAAATAGTGCATTTGAAAATCTATTTAGTATCATGGATAATATGGCAATGATCAGCCATGCACCAAGGGGCTGTCAAGGTCAGCAGTAAAAAAAAGAAAAAGCTCAGAAGGTTGTCCCTATTCTTATATATGGAAAGCCATCATATTTCCTTATAAATGAAAAACTTTCTAAGATAAATACTTTATGGCGAACAAGTTGCTAATGTTTGGAGATGGAAATTGTACACCTTCAGATATGTTCATTCAGAGCCTGAACCAGAGGCTCACGCAAACCAGAGCACTGGGAGCAAGCAGAGGCGGCACAAGGCATAGGCAGTCGCCTAGGGCCCCGCAGGTCAGAGGTCCCTAGGGGGCCCGCTCTTACTCCGGTACCCGCCGACGCAGTGACAGAAGTGACACTTTCTGTTTAGACAGTAGCGGAGCAGCGGCTCCGCTGCAGTCTAAACAGAAAGTGGCAGGCGCTAAACAGACCGCAGAGGATTCTAGGTAAGTATGGGTGAGTTTTCTGGCTGACCACCGACTGTGCCATTATCAGTACAAGTCGGTACAGCCTTTTCTGCCGGTACAGACCGTTAAAAAACAGTACTTTACCGGCTAAATCGGTACAGTTGGAGGGTATGTAGCACAATCTACATACCAGTTGGGGAGGGAAGCGGGCAGACGGGGAGCGGCAATATCCGTGTAGACATTGCACAGATAGTTAAGGTAGCCCTATGGTACCTAAAAAGGGGGGCTGGATAGGGACAGGACGGGTGAGTTAGGTGCGGGTCTTTCCGCACCTTACTCACACCGGATCTGTGAATCCGGTCCAATATTACCACTATCATCATCATGCTTTTCAGAAAGTGTTGCAATGACACTGCGCCCTTGGAAATAACTAACTGTCATCCAAACACTTAGGGCCTCATTTACTAAAAACGATTTGAGGCAAATTACCACAAGTCGCGTGATTTGAGCCTCTGAAGTCACATTGCGGTATTCAGAAAGGCTCAAATCGCGTTATTTCAGTGTGAAAAAAAATATCAATGGCAAACATCGCAGGACATCGCTATTCAGAAATCGTCCAGATGTTTGCCATTGAAAAAATAGGAAAAAAAAAATCACCCCATTCACTAAAGGAGATTTGAAGAAATCTCCTTTAGTGTGATTTTAAATCAACCAAAATCAAAATCGCAGCCAGAAAGCTGCGAGATCCGGCTGAGGTGCCGTCCCGGAGCATCAAAAACACATGTCAACAGAGTTGACATGTGTTTTTGTGTGTCAGAAAATAAGTGCAGCATGGCTGAAATCGTTAGCCATGCTGTCCTGATATAACTACAAGGCTCA
>WWET01004611.1:102592-116812 GCA_011038615.1 Limnodynastes dumerilii | reverse complement strand
ATAACACTGTGTTTATCCATTTTATTATAGGTTGACTGATTTTTGTCTTTTAAATAATGGAATAGCAGAACATTTTGCAGGTTTTGCCAAACGTCATTCAGAGAAATGGCATTGCAACAGGAATGGGAAAATGTGGATTGAGAAGACCCAATATATCAGCAACATTCAATCTAGATGTAGATGTGTGTAAGTAAAAAGTAAGAACTAGAAACACCAAAGACATGGAATTTGCCCTAAATTATCATCAAATAAATGACAGTAAATTCATAGGGATTCATAATGAGAAAACAAATGAATGGGCTTCATCTGGGGAAGATGTTTAGGGGTTTTCACATAGAGGGCTCCACTTAGAGGTGAGAGTACGGCAGTGACGTGACGTCTCTCTGTGTGATTCTATACTGCACATGCTCAGAACTGGAGAGCGTGCAGTCACGGACGATTCAGATCTGAGCGCAACTCAAGCTGCGGCGGTTTGTGTTCTGAGGGGCGTGGTGAGGGAGGGAACGGGTGGAGGGGTGTAGTCAGTGCACGGTAAGGGGCGGGGCCCAAGCAAGTGCCCCCTATCCAGAGCCGATCACAGACATAACAAAGGGCTGTTTACTTTTAATACATTTACACCAGCCCCAGGTCCTGTCAAGTCCAGGGGGGACCTTCCACGGCCTATTCCTTACGCTTGTGTTAGGATCTTGGCGGATATAGAATCTTATTTCAGGGTGGTTTAATGATAAATTTAAGCTACTCCCCTTTTATTATAAACCCTCCCTGTTTTATTTTTTACCCCCACCCACCATTCTTCCATGCTTAAATGCGACGGGAGCCAGCAGCCGGGCCGTCCCCCTCCGGCCCACCCCTGTCTCAGACTCCCGAGAGCTGTGGAAGCAGTTATCAGAGAGAGGATGGGACCGGTCCCTGGGAGAGCGGGCAGCCCTACAGAATGCAAATGTACCCAGACCTCTCACCCTGCGCAAGGAGGGAGGAAGCAACATGCCAGGCTGGCACTTCTCTAGGCGATCGCCCCCTGTCAATCTGCCACTGGTTAGGATGTGACACTTTGAACACATGACACAGGGTCAGAAATCGCTGGCAAACATACTAAGGTCCCTTACACATAACAGTATGTTTTTGGAGTGTGAGAGGAAACCAAAGCACCTGTAGGAAACCCACACAGACACAGGAAGAACATACAAACTCCACACATATAAGGCCTAATCCGGGACCAAACTCATGACCTCAACGCTGTGAGACACAAGTGCTACTCACTGAGCCACCATGCTGCCCTAGGTATTACCACCCACATAATACCGTGCATATCTACTCACCAATGTTATTCCTCAATGAAGTGATGGTAAGTGGCACTACGGTGGTGACATTAGATGTGGCCCAGCCTCTTTCAATATCTAGACATTTAACATCATAGTTCCCGGCTGGGAGATGGGAGATGGAGCACTGTACCATCGAAATGTTCCCAGTAACATAAGCACAAGTATAATCTCCAACTGTGATGTTTACATTGTCTATATCTGTGATGCCTGACACATTCAATATCAACAAAGACTCTCTTTCGAGGACAGAGTGCACCACTGGTGTATGTAGTTCTCCAAAATATACACTAGCACTGGTATAGTTATAATTATCCATCTGTATTGTTACACTCTGTGTTCCTTTTCCTGCTGGAACAATACATTTAATCATGGTGTGAGTAGCCGTGGTTATAACACAGTGGAGATTTCCAACTAGAACTTTGGTAAAGTGATGACCTTGTAGACCTGTCCCTTCCATTGTCAAGCGACCACCACCGTTAACTCCAAAATATACAGGACGTAGCCTCGTTATTTGTGGGTATATCAAAAAATGAAAGTATTTCAGTGATATACATGTAAATCCATCCCCAGCGTATGGAAACTGCACTGTGTGATTTCCAGAAGGAATTGTGTCTTCCAGTTGACATGCCACCATTGTTTGATTAAATGAGGTCACATTGCATTCTGTGTTGCCGTCCACCACAATATGGAGCCTCTTATTTAACCGTTCCCCAAGAATGTAGAGAACAAAGGTTGACCCTTCTAGTTTTGGAAGAATTTCATTGACCACAGGAATCCGTTCTGGATCCATGTGAAAAGTGCAATTTGTTTTGCAGATTCCAACATTATCATTAACAATGACTCCAACAGGAACATGATCATGGAACGACACATTCAGGTGGCTGTTAACGTTTATAACACAAATAATTGTGGTGCTGTTAATGCTTATAAGAGTGCAGGTATAGCCACTGGTTAGTGTTACAATTGTTGTATTGTTAGTGGATTTATAGAAAGATCCAGATATTGTGAGAATTGTTCCACCACACAGTGGACCTTCTTTAGGCAACAAGGAGGACACGTAAGGTACAATCTCAAACGTTTGATTAGATGTGATGTTTGCAAACCCAAGGTTCTCATCAATGACTTTAATGTGATATTTTCCAACGCAAAAGTTATGAAGAGGAACTGAAGAGTTCTGTAGCTCGGTATAGTTCTTTTTATACACAACTCCGTATTGATCGTTTTTAAAGTAGACGATTGAGTTTGTCAAATTGAATCCTGTAAGGAGTACCCACAAGCTCCCATTTTCTATACGCCAAGAGACATTAAAGACAGTCGGTGTCAAGTCTCTATGGTAAGTAAAGGAAAAGTCACTGATGTTCAGATCTGGAAGGATCGTCTCATTTGTTATACCTGCAACTGAAACCTCGAGAGGAAAAGTAACATTCTCCTCCTCTGTGCTAATAGACGGGCATGAAGGTGTTTGGCACCTAATTGTGTCTTCTGTAGATGATAAAAGTCTACATTGTTGACCTCCAATAATGATTAAGATGAGAGATGAATTGGCACTAAATCCTTTGCCAAAAATATTGATAATAGTCCCACCTGCAAACACAAACATGAAGGAAAATATTACTGACATATATTTAATTTTCAGCATTGTATAACACTCTTTATGAGACCAGCTATCCACGATAAAGGAGCTGAGAGACAATTGTATACAAGAGAGTCTCTTCAAGCTGCTACAAGACACGCCACCTCTGCCTGATACAAGACGCCTCCTCTGTCTGATACAAGACACGCCTCCTCTGAGTATAAGACACACCTCCCCTGGCTGATACAAGACACGCCTCCTCTGACTGATACAAGACATGCCCCCTCTGACTGATACAAGACACGCCTCCTCTGACTGATACAAGACATGCCTCCTCTGACTGTAACAAGACACGCCTCCTCTGACTGTAACAAGACACGCCTCCTCTGACTGATACAAGACACGCCTCCTCTGCCTGATACAAGACACGTCTCCTCTGACTGATACAAGACACGTCTCCTCTTTCTGATACAAGACACACCTCCTCTACCTGGTACAAGACAAGCCTCCTCTTTCTGATACAAGACATGCCTCCTTTGTTTAATACAAGACACATCTCCTCTGAGTATGACACACCTCTGAGTACAAGAACAGCCTCCTCTGAGTATAAGACACACCTCCTCTGGCTAATACAAGACATGCCTCCTCTGTCTGATACAAGACACGCCTCCTCTGTTGCAAAACACACCTCATCTGGCTGATAAAAGACACGCCTCCTCTGGATGAGTACCAGACACAACTCCTCTGACAAAGCACCCAGATGTGTAAGATAATAACTGTAGTCTGGGTGCACTTGTTTTTAGATAGGAAATCAGGATTAGAAATATATATATAAAAAAAACTAACCAAGAAAAATATTAGAAAATAACAATATAAAAAATGTACATGTACATTAAAAAGTAAGAACCTCCACACCATGAAAGCTCCATAATATAGGTCTCTTAATATGTTTTCCTTTTACAAACTGTTAATGTAAACATTACTGCAGAGACAATAACTGCGTCATTACCGAAGAACGAGCCACCTCTTGGTTCCAAGCCGTAGAATTCCAGGACGTACTGAATCATTGGTCGAGACCTGTAAACAATCAGAGAACACGTGAAAACTTCTCTCCGATAACTTTGTCGTTGGCTGCCCGTGAAGGATATTCGTATCTGGAAATATGATGTCACTTTTCTGCGGGTCACGTTGCTCCTTGCAGAAACAGCGTCCTTGCCAACAGCAACAGCGCTGGTAGCGTTCCACATGATACGCTTTTCATCACAGACTCAAACAGCCTTTCAAAGCTGATTAATTCCGGCAGCTATTCATGGAACGTTGGAGAGGATAATTAAAAGCATGAAAGTGTTACAGCGGCTCTAATTCCATATGAACTTGATAAAGCAAATGACTTATATACAAATGGCGAGGAGGTAGCGGATTCTGTATTCTAATGGATTCACGGGGCTTTGAAAACAAAACATGACAAGAACAATGATCTTTTGCCCAACAACAAAGACTTCTTCTCGGAGGACATTGTGAGAAAGTGTTACAGCTACACGGTAAGAGTTAGGTCAAGTATTAAGCTCAAGATGTGCCTTACAAAGAAACGTCTCCCTCTATTCTACAAGGACACATACTGTAGGACTACATAATACAGGGTCTCTTATTGTTTATCTGCCCATCAATGATATTGACTGTGTACTATACTGTATGATCAGTTCTCAAGCAAGAAGATATCATCCTCTCTGCTAAGTCACTTACTAGAGTTTCAAAAATTCTGGCTTACATGTGAAATAGGACTTCTATAGTGTAAAATGACTAAGAGGGAATGCCCACTTGTTATGTAAGCCCCGCCCCCTCTGTGCAAAGTTTTATTGGATCAGACGCTAATATTTCCAAACGCATCGCTAGCAGAGATCTCATAGCGGATTGCTGCTGCATTCACACATCTATGTGAGCTTTTCTGACATGTTTGTGTAGACCATCAATGTCAGGACATGGAATAAACATGGAATGGCCCTCTGGACAAGCAAACAGATGCCAAGATGGTGGACAGAATCCAAGGGTTGCAGGAAGTAGCGTAGGCGTGGCTACTGAGACTGGGTATTGCAGTGAGCAGTTGGACACCAGAAGTGCAGACAATGGAGACACAGGTAGGAACGAGATACATAGTAATACAGGAATATGGGACCAGATTACTGAGACCAAGGACTGGATACAGGACCTGGAACCAGGGTGCCAAAAAAACATGAGAGGATTTGAGGATGCAATATCAGCATGCTAGGATACCTGTTGCTCTGACAGGGAAGTGACTTCAATAAAGGGTTTAAATAGAGCAGTGATAAGTGCGTTAAACCAAGGGAATGAGTCACACCTGTGGGTTAATGCCTACAGCCAGGGCCGCCATCAATAAATGCGAGGCTTGGGACACAGCCGCGGGGCCCCACCCCCATGTGACATTATTGGTGACATCACAAAGGGGGAAGTTCTTTCCTGCACATTGGCCTGCTATTCGGAGGGCCCCCATCAGCTCCAGGCCTGGGACAACAGTCCTGGCTATCCGCCCCTGATGGCGGCCCTGCCTGCAGCAGAGAGCGAACACCAAGAAGTGCAGAGAACTAAAAGAAGGTCATATAAAGGTAAAGAAAAGACATAAGGTGCAGTGAAAAGCACCATAACATTAATAGATACAGTTCCTAAATTATTTATTTTTGTAATTTTCAGAATTGTTTTTTTTTTCTTTTGAGAAATAATTTATTTCTATTATTTAAATTTTATTATATTGCTATTATATTCAACTTACTTTTCATAACATTTATTTACATTATACATTACAGTATAACATTCCTGCACCCACATGGTTTATATGGACACGTAACCTGTCTACTCTGTGCCCATATTCTTTGTGCCATAGGATATAGGAGGCAAAGATTATTTTCAAGTAATCTGTGGCTTCTAGGTATGAGCATCAGCGGCTGCTATGAAGCCGTGATACAGGGAGCTCAGGGGCTGTCTCTCTCCCTGCAGCATCCAATCGTTGCATCGGAAGTTACACAGGGAGGGGCCGATACCCTGATCTCCATGCATCCGACGCCAGACTGTGGCCATCGCATGCAGGGTAATTGGGAGATGTGATGTAAATTTCCCAGTCAGCCTGACGTTGTGTGTATGGGACTAATTTTATGGGAAGGGGCTTACAGGGGGGCCGGGGGTGCCAACATTTATCTTGCCTCTAGGCAACTTTTATGAAGTTACACCACTTTATGCCATACAGAAGTACCGTTACGCATGCCTTGGGATCGCATACACCGTGGCCATAATTGCTGCACTATGATTTGCCTGCTCTGGATCTGGGTCATAATCTTTTAGAGACTTTATTTAGTTAAACACAACAATTACACAGAGTCACATGATTTATAGGGTCTAACGAGGGGAGAACGGCCCTTTTGTGACAGGGCTGTTTTCTAGCAGCCATATGTGGCGTGGCTCCGAAACTGATTACTCCAGAGTGAGGGAATCAAAAATCCCCAGAATGAATCACCAGCAGCGACTGGTGAGTATTTAGTCAACCCTAACCCTTATCCTAATCCTTGCCCTAACCCTCCCCTTTCATTATCCTAACCCTAACCCTCCCTTTCCCGCAGCCAGACCCTAACCTTTACCTTCTACACTGGATCCCCTCTCCGCAGCCTAAGACTTCCTTCCCCACAGCCTTACCCTAAGACTCCCCTCCACACAGCCTAACCCTAAGCCTCCCCTCCCTACAGCCTGACCCTAAGACTCCCTTCCCCGCAGCCTAACCCTAAGACTCCCTTCCCTGCAGCCTAACCCTAAGACTCCCCTCCCTGCAGCCTGACCCTAAGACTCTCCTCCCTCCAGCCTAACCTTAAGATTCCCCTCCACACAGCCTAACCCAAATGTTCCCTTTCCTGCAGCCTAACTCTAAGACTCCCCTTGTAGACTAACTTCGTGTACAGTGCGGCAAGTCTGCAGCGGGTGTTCCACTGGGTGTGCTGGTGTGCTGCGCCGGGTTACGGAAAGCCAGTAAATTGCCAAAAAATACATTATGAATGCTTACTCATTTATTATAAAAACCTTCTAATTAGGCAGATTTTCTAAAATAAAGACAGCCGAAAATGAGCTGTCGGCTGTACCATTCCTGTACGTAGATTGCGTAAGCGCAGTCTAAAGACAATCTACATACAGAAATGGTACGTAGATAGCGTAATTAAGCTACTACACATGAGTAGTAGCTCAATTCTTAAAACAACGAACGCAAGATGAAAACTACGTAACTGTGAATCCGGACCAATATTACTAAACCCACACATTAACATATATTGGTAGAAATAACCCCAAAACTGAAAATAGCATTAACGGCATTTTAATGCAAACTACTGAGGAGGAAAGGGATCTAGGAGTCACTATGTCATATGGTATAAAGGCAGCCAAGCAATGTAACAAAGCAATGAGAAAGGCAAGTCATATGCTTGGTTGTATAGGGAGAGGAATCAGTATTAGAGAGAGAGAAGTAGTGATGTCA
Organism: Limnodynastes dumerilii; assembly: GCA_011038615.1. NCBI lineage: Eukaryota > Metazoa > Chordata > Amphibia > Anura > Limnodynastidae > Limnodynastes > Limnodynastes dumerilii. The sequence continues at coordinate 109,392 of WWET01004611.1, read as the reverse complement.
CTTTACAGGTCATTGGTGCGGCCTCACCTGGAATACTGTGTTCAGTTCTGGAGCCATATCTCCAGAAAGACATTAATACATTAGAGACTGTGCAAAGAAGAGCATCTAAAATGGTGCATGGCCTGTGTCACACACCATACAGAGACAGACTAGAGGAAGTAACATGTATAGCTTGGAGCAGAGAAAAGCAACTAAAATGGTGCATGGTCTGTGTCACACACAATACAGAGACAGACTAGAGCAAAAAACCATGTATAGCTTGGAGCAGGGAAGGGACGAGGGATATGATAGTAGCTTTCAAATATATCAAAGGGTATAACAAGGTACGGTTTTTCAAATTAAGAAATGTATTAGAACACAAGGGCCGGAGAGTGGAAGGTTTAGAGGAAATGTGCAAAAAAATTAATTTACTGAAAGGGTGACAGATAAGTGGAATAATTTACCATCTGAGGGGGTAGAGGTAACACAGTAGAACAGTGTAAACATGCTTGGGTTAAATATAAGGAGATCCTAAATCTAGGGATCTAGGGTCAGCATGGTTTAAAAAAAATGAATGAGCAGAATGAATGGGCCGTGTGACATGACCCTTAAAATGTAACTGTAGTGAGAATTGACTTACCCGTTATCTGTTAGCGAGAAGCCATTTATAAGAACAGAGACATTGTGTAATCCAGCGGAGAGTCGGGGTAGAGCCACCTCTAGGCCCTGCGATGTTAGACTTAGAATCTGAGCAACTTTGTCTCCTACGAATACTTGTATCTTTAATTGTGTAGTGTTGTCAAAATGTGACAGTTTAATAAAGGAGATCTGGTCACCTAAATGAAGAGAACAAGAGTATTTTTTATTTCCTTTTGTTACAATTGCGTAAGTGCGGGCTAAACACAATCTACATACAGAAATGGTACGTAGATAGTGTAAATAAGATAATATGCATGCATAGTAGCTCAATTCCTAAAACAACGTTTTAAGATGAAAAACTACGAAACTGTGAATCCGGACCAGTATTTCTAAACCCACACATTAACATATATTGGTAAAAATAACCCCAAAACTGAAAATAGCATTAACGGCATTTTAATGGAAACTACTGAGGAGGAAAGGGATCTAGGAGTCACTATGTCATATGATATAAAGGCAGCCAAGCAATGTAACAAAGCAGTGAGAAAGGCAAGACAGATGCTGGGTGTATAGGGAGAGGAATTAGTATTAGAGAGAGAGAGAAGCAGTGATGTCACTTTATAGATCATTGCTGCGGCCTCAACTGGAATACTGGGGTCATTTCTGGAGGCCATATCTCCAGAGAGACATAAATACATTGTGCAAAGAAGAGCAACTAAAAAGGCTAGAGGAAGTAACATGTATAGCTTGGAGCAGAGAAGAGCAACTAAAATGGTGCATGGCCTGTGTCACACACCATACAGAGACAGACTAGAGGAAGGAACATGTATTGCTTGGAGCAGAGAAGAGCATCTAAAATGGTGCATGGCCTGTGTCACACACCATACAGAGAGACTAGAGGAAGTAACATGTATAGCTTGGAGCTGAGAAGAGCAATTACAATTGTGCATGGCCTGTGTCACACACCATACAGAGTGAGACTAGAGGAAAAAACCATGTATAGCTTGGAGCAGGGAAGGGACGGGAGATATGATAGCAGCTTTCACATATATCAGAGTATAACCAGGCACGGTTTTTCAAATTAAGAAATGTATTAGAACACAAGGGCCGGAGAGTGGAAGGTTTAGAGGAAATGTGCAAAAAAATTAATTTACTGAAAGGGTGATAGATAAGTGGAATAATCTACCAGCTAAGGGGTAGAGGTAACACAGTAGAACAGTGTAAACATGCTTGGGTTAAATATAATGCATGGTTTAAAAAAATTAATGAGCAGAATGAATGGGCCGTGTAACATGACCCTTAAAATGTAACTGTAGTGAGAATTGACTTACCCGTTATCTGTTAGCGAGAAGCCATTTATAAGAACAGAGACATTGTGTAATCCAGCGGAGAGTCGGGGTAGAGCCACCTCTAGGCCCTGCGATGTTAGACTTAGAATCTGAGCAACTTTGTCTCCTACGAATACTTGTATCTTTAATTGTGTAGTGTTGTCAAAATGTGACAGTTTAATAAAGGAGATCTGGTCACCTAAATGAAGAGAACAAGAGTATTTTTTATTTCCTTTTGTTACAACACTTGTGTTGCTAAATTTATATGTAATTGTTAAATTGACATTTCTTAGATTTCAGCAGTAAGAAAACGTTTTATCTTTAGTTTTAACTTTCATTATAGAGCAGATATAGGAAACAACCCTTCCAACTCCCAATCTGTCTGCTTAGTTTAAACTCCACCCCCGCAGAGCAAGATAGATTTGACAATGTGCAACTGATCTCCTAATTTTTGAAGCTTCTTTCATGGGCACCGCGATTCCACTAGGGGCAAATTTGTGTTCCCCACCCCCCATAAATTATCAATCCCTTTGAACTGCTGCAGGAGATTTTGAAGACACACAATTGTTGTTGTGCTGACACCTATAGTTCCCCAACGCCAGCATGGCCAGTCAGTCTATGGCTTCCAGGGCTGTCTGGGCCTTACAGTTTCATAACAATACCTAATTTATTTTTCCATTGAGACTACTGCCATAGCACCCACCATACTGTAAGTACTAAGTTAAGGGTTCAAAGACTTTTCTGGCTCTCTATCAGTAGGGAACTTGTGGGGCACAATTTCCTAATTGCAGCCTTGGAGGAGACAAAGCTTCTTGTCTCTGGTATAATGTGACCAGACAAGTCTTGTGTGGTTGTTACATTTGCAGACAGATTGCTCCCTTCTCGTTGCGATATTGTCCCAGACTGTACCCCTGGTGTGTTACGATACCGGTGTCCTGCCTCCCGGGCGCGGAGTCTAACTGAGGCCTGGTCTTTGCTAGAGCCCCTAATGGTGGGGATAGTCTGGGCTGCAGGACGCCCAGCAGGTTGCGGCCCCCGGTAGGCGGTAACCAATACTGCAGCACAGTGTCCAGATATAAGGTGCCGCTTGGAGAGCTGAGAACCAGATACAGGTAAGTACCAGAGCAGGATTGGAGGACAGAAGCGATATATGCCAGGAACAGAGATGAGTAATTGACCAGCACAGGGATGGAGTGCAGATGGAGCTAGCACAATAAACAAAGCAGTGCAGATGGTAAAGCACAAAGCTCAAGAAAGAACAGATCACAAGCAGACAAACCAAACAAATAGGGGCACTTACACAGCTCACACAAGTAAGAGGCAAGAGGTACAGGAATAAGGGTACAATAAACAAGACGAAGAGGAAACACTCAGAATCACAGGATAAGAACCGATATCTCAACAGGAGCATAGCCAGGAAAGCTAGAAACTAAAACATAGAAGCTATGACCGGCAAGGCAAGGCTATCAGTTGGCAGCTATTTAAGTGGAGAGCCACATCCCTATTGGCTGCTGAATACACACAGCCAAATTCTCAGCTAGGGCATCCCAGCTGCGAGGTAATCAGCTAGGATTCCTAGCAAGAAGGAATGCTGCAGTGGAAACATGGAGCAGAGAACCCTGCAACAGTACAATAATAATATTACTGCCATACTGCAGCGTGCAACATGGTGCTTATTTTGTTGGGTAGATGATCAAATGGATGATGATGACAGTGTTATATTCTCTCCAGCATCATCTATACACGCCAAGCAGCAGTATTTGTATTTTGTACACTGTATTTTGAGTAGCAGATTCAGATCTTAATGTAATTCCAGTAAACGTAATTATCAGTACACATTTCAGGGGACTAACCTGCACTTACACAATGTCTATGGGCATATAGCGGCATTGAGCTTGTCTGCTTTGTAAACGTCCGCTACATGACGTGCTGGTACAGGCATCTAAAGCTTCCATTGCTAGCATTGCTTGAACCTTGGCACACAGACGGTCTATGTTTCGCATACAGATGTACCAGACGCTCTGTACATGATGATTTGCCCCTTGGTTGCTGTTTTTTTTAATTTATTTGTTTATTTTTTTTTAAATCTTTATTTATAATTTTAACAAGATTTCCATGCAAAAAATAAACAGGGTATTTAAGTTTCATCACATTTCAGCAATGTTAATACATCAATCAGGTGAGCAACCAATCAGAGGGCACATGTTCTGCATCCAGAAATATTTAGGTTTATTTATGCAAGGAAGAACTTCTAATAAGTTGAAAAGACATACAAAACAGACGAGGGTAGGAAGAGAGGGGAGGAGGTGGGGTAGGGAGAAATGAATTCACCTATAGAGCAAGTCTATTGAAATTTGTGAGCAGGACCGGACGTGAAGTGACCCCTTGGCACCTTATTATGTCCACCTACACTAGTGCCTATACCGGCATTACGGGACCTATTAACTCATAACCGTCAGGTACTCCGGTTCCAGCCAGCGGAACCAGACAGCTACGTATGTTATATCTCGTGTGGGCAGGCAGCAAGAGATCATCCATAGATTCATACCAGTCAATCCTGGTAAACCAATCTCTCATGGTTGGCGGAGAAGGGGACCTCCAGCGCAGGTGGATTGTTTTTTTTATTTTTTATTTGGGTAAATGATATAACAATATTGCAAAAACCCATTCCTCAGCACTAAACCAGGTTAATCGGTTACTTATTAATAATGGAATCACCTGCTATGCTGCTCACATTTGGACTGATTAAACAAATAGTTGGATTTAAGGAAGGATCAAAGGTGATCGTCTCTGGAAAAGGAATCTGCCGTTGTCTGATTTTCAGTGTAATGTTGGTGACATGCAGATTGTCTCCCTGAAACAGAAGAGAACACAGTAAGGGGGTGATTCAGAGTTTGGGAGTAGGGGCAAATCAGGTACAAGGGTACAGCTCAGCTACACCATGCAGCAATGTGAGGGGAGCAAATTCATCTTAAATCTTTTGCAATCAGGGAAAATACTTGAATTGAACATAGATCTCATACTGCATAGCTTTATGTTTAATCTTACAAAATAGAGTAAGAAACCACCTCTCAAATCTAATTCTGCTTTCACAATGTAAATCTGCCTTCCTCTGCAGTTCAACGTGGTATTGCTCAGGTCTACACCCGCTCCTAAAAAAAAGTTGTAAGTGCAACTCTGAATCAGCCCCTAAGCTGGAGCTCAAAGCTGACAGGATAACACCAAGGAGTTAGGTTCAATGTTAATTGCAAGAAACAAAAGAGTGGTCCAGCGCTCCAAACAAGCATTATATAACACTACGTGTCAGCACACACATAAATAGGGGGTTTAGGTCACAATATAGCTATATTGGGTTAAGCTCACCTGCCCAGCGTCCAGGCACCTCCTGTAGGTGAGTCCCTATCCATCTGCTATATGTGTACTCAGGAGGTCTGTATTAACACACCCCTGCCAAGTGAACAGTGTGCAGCGGCCATGTTTGGGGAGGGGTTAGGCTCCCAAAGTGAAACTAGTATCAGTAACAAAAAAAAACTCACCTACAGGAGGTGCCTTGATGCTGGGCAGGTGAGATAACCCAATATAGCTGTATTGTGACCTAAATCTCCTTTTTATTTATGTGCTGACACATAGTGTTATATAATGTGTGTATGGAGCGCCGGACCTCTCTTTTGTTCCTTGTAGTTACACAGCAGTCACTTTGGTCCTTGGCTGCACCTCCTGCACACATTTATATATATACACTGCACACATTTATATATATACACTGCACACATTTATATATATACACTGCACACATTTATATATATACACTGCACACATTTATATATATACACTGCACACATTTATATATATACACTGCACACATTTATATATATACACTGCACACATTTATATATATACACTGCACACATTTATATATATACACTGCACACATTTATATATATACACTGCACACATTTATATATATACACTGCACACATTTATATATATACACTGCACACATTTATATATATACACTGCACACATTTATATATATACACTGCACACATTTATATATATACACTGCACACATTTATATATATACACTGCACACATTTATATATATACACTGCACACATTTATATATATACACTGCACACATTTATATATATACACTGCACACATTTATATATATACACTGCACACATTTATATATATACACTGCACACATTTATATATATACACTGCACACATTTATATATATACACTGCACACATTTATATATATACACTGCACACATTTATATATATACACTGCACACATTTATATATATACACTGCACACATTTATATATATACACTGCACACATTTATATATATACACTGCACACATTTATATATATACACTGCACACATTTATATACACACTGCACACATTTATATATACACTGCACACATTTATATACACACTGCACACATTTATATATACACTGCACACATTTATATACACACTGCACACATTTATATATACACTGCACATATATCTATACACTGCACATATATATATATATATACACTCCACACATTTATATATACACTGCACACATTTATATATACACTGCACACATTTATATACACACTGCACACATTTATATATACACTGCACACATTTATATATACACTGCACATATATCTATACACTGCACATATATATATATATATACACTCCACACATTTATATATACACTGCACATATTTATATATACACTGCACACATTTATATACACACTGCACACATTTATATACACTCGCGCACATTTATATACACTCGCACACATTTATATATACACCGCACACATTTATACATACACTGCAC
>WWET01004611.1:70061-88336 GCA_011038615.1 Limnodynastes dumerilii | reverse complement strand
ATAATTATATTATTTAATTATTTATTTACTTAATTATTTAATTTTATTATTATAAATTAATTATTATTATTCTCATTTATTATTCTCAATTATTCTTATTTGACCCTTCCCCCCAAATGACCATTAGCTACTGATATGAAATATTAGCATCTATAGCTTGTTTATGAACACGCCAAATTGACTCTGCTTTATGACTATGATTGACTTAAAATAAGGTGCTTAAGAAGGCCAAATGCAGGCTTATCTTTCTGTACATATGTCTCTTCTTAAGTAGCTAAAATACAAACGTACTTAGCAGACCGCGCCCTGTCTGCCCCATTAAATGCCTCCCCAGCCCACTTTTTTGAACTTTCTTTTTAACTTGACCCTTCTTACTTAACTCAGTACAAACAGGGGTCAGAATTTCTCTTAATGATCACTGTTCCTAAATCCTACGTAGATTGACTAAATATAAGTACTACACATGCATCGTTCTTAAAAATATGCATGGAAATTGCAGAAGCTTCTTAATTGTGTATCAGGTCCAGGGTCTCATTCATTTGGAAAATAAAATCTGTTATTGATAAAATATATGGGGCCAGATTTACTAAGCTGTGGGATAGGAAAGAGGAGATGTTGCCCATAGCAACCAATCAGATTCTAGCTGACATTTTCTAGTATCTTCTAGGAAAGTGAGAGCTAGAATCTGATTGGTTGCTACGGGCAACATCTTCACTTTTCCTTTTCTGCAGTTTAGTAAATCTAGTCCATAATAAAGATGATAAGGTAATATAATTCTGCCCAGGTGTAATATTCCACCTGCTTTCCTCTTATTTTCACATTCTGAATCCAGACCACTTTCACTAATGTGAACTTATTATAGCTAAACCTAAACCCAGATAAATAAGTGTTACCGAGTGAGTACTCCATATCTGTCACCACAGGAGTTACTTCCCGGAGATGCTGGAAAGAACAGGAGCCGGAACACTGGGCTGGAACATCATTTACATGAACGGTGACCTGCACAGAGAGGAAAGTCATATTAGAACCAACAGTGATAGAGCTAGAAGGTGAGTGAAGGGGGCGGAATGGAAGGGATGCATCTGTGCTGCCTCCATCTCATTCTGGGCCGAGGGGTGAGGGCTCATTGGGTCACCTGCATTTGTTTGGCTTTAATATTTTTAGTATGTTCCTAATAGGATGCTTGTACTATGGTCAATGCATACAGCAAACAGCTATATGTTTGACATGGTACCCTATGTTGGGCTTAGGTCAGCGGGAAGAAACGTCTCTTTTTCAAAAGGGCCCTTTCATACCAGCGAATTCCGAAGTAGCTCCCAAATTGATTGCTTCTGCCTTCGAGGAGGAAAAGCAAACGATCATCCCAGGAACGAACTCTCCATGGTGAGTATTTATCTTACTATAACCCTAATCCTAACCTTAACACTCCACTTCCATTACCTTAACACGCCCTTTCTATTACCCTAAGCATAACCCTCCCTCCCCACGCAGCCTAACCCTTGCCTCCATCTCATTCTGGGCCGAGGGGTGAGGGCTCATTGGGTCACCTGCATTTGTTTGGCTTTAATATTTTTAGTATGTTCCTAATAGGATGCTTGTATTATGGTCAATGCATGTGTTTGACATGGTACCCCATGTTGGGTTTAGGTCAGCGGGAAGAAACGTCCCTTTTTCAAAAGGGCCCTTTCATACCAGCGAATTCTGAAGTAGCTCCCAAACTGATTGCTTCTGCCTTCGAGGAGGAGAAGCAAACGATCATCCCAGGAACGAACTCTCCACGCTGAATGGTGAGTATTTATCTTACTATAACTCTAATCCTAACCTCAACCCTCCCTTTCCATTACCCTAAGTATAACCCTCCCTCCCCACACAGCCTAACCCTAAGACTCCCTTCCCTGCAGCCTAACCCTAAGACTCCCCTCCCCGCAGCCTAACCCTAAGCTTACCCCCACCCTCACAATAGTTTAACCCTAACCATCCCGTCTCTGAAGCCTAACCTATAACCGGGTGTGGGTCCCTGTAGCGAACGGCCCAATTTCGATAGGGCTGTTCGCTCCCAGCTAATTCCAAACTGGCTGGGATATCGATTGCTTATGCCTCAATGAGGCATAGCAATCGATCCCTGTAGCACCAAACACGGTGCTGCAAAAGGTAAGGCTTCCCTACTCCCTAACCTTAACTCTAAGACACTCCCCCCCCCCACCGCAGCCTAACCCTAAGACTCCCTTCCCCGTAGCCTGACCCTAAGACTCCCCTCCCCGCAGCCTAAACCTATCTTTCAGCTGTCAGCATTTTAGCAGCGGCGCCTGCATCCCCCCATGTCAAGCCCAAGAGCAACATAAACAAAATCATCAAAATAAAATTAATCTCTGTCCCCGCTGATCCAGCGTCTCTCCCACTATTTACTCCTTTATTCACCTTGTTTCTGCTCCCGCTCCGATCTCTCTTTCCATTTGTTCTTCTGTCTTTTGCTGCGTCCCAAAAAAATACCTTAAATTCTCTGCATAGATCTGCGTTCTGTCAGAACACCGAATGGCGCCCACAACGCGATTTCTACAGGCCTATCCTCGCCCTATAACTCGCATACCACACCTCTTCTACATGATACGCCTCTGAGACTATTAAACAATATAAATCAGTAATAATATATTATCTGAATTAAATATCGCTGTATATAAATATTTTGCTAACTTGAGAAATGTAAATGGGGCTCAAAGCGCTTTATTATTATGACAGAAATGTGTGAATTCTTGAGTGAACGCCTTGGCCCCGACTCACACCTAAGCTGCCGCTTCTTAGCTGCGTATTTTCAAGTTATTATGGACGGGATTCACGTATACAGAAGATTTTGCTTCTTTTCCCCAGCGCATTTTTAGGATTGGAGTAACATTGCATACGCCGTAACTTTTTTTATGCAAGTTACGTTGGATTTAGGAAAGAAAGTCCATTAGGCACGAATTTCTAAATCGTAAGTAGTGACATACGTACGGAGGGGGGGGGNGAGGTGCGTGGGGCGGGGGGGGGGGGGGGCTATCTTCCGCACATGTGAAGTTACGTGAAAGTAGAAGGGGAGGCATTTAAATGGCCTTTTGAGGATGCGGTTAGTGATGTACGCTTGTACCTAAGCAACTTAGGCATGTAAATACACCTGTAGAGTTATGGTTGCCCTATGGAGTCATAAGTGGCCTTGAATGTACGTGCGTATATTTGCGTGCTTATTACACACGTATCTGTGACTCCGGTCTTGTGGCATTTAAAGACCGCACATAGTTTTTGGGTAGAGGAGGCGCGCCACTGCAGGAAGATAGGAGTGGGGGGGGGGGTATTTGGATCAGGCAGGGAGGGAGGTGTTTAAGAGGAAAAATACGCACAGGAACATAACATAGCCTATAACACTCCTAAGTGCCATTAAGCACCTAAAACAGGGGTGTGTCGGGGGGGGGTTGAATTGGACAGATAAGCGCAGACTCATCCGCTACTACTTATTTCACACTGAAGTGTGAACCTTGTCCTTTATTATTATATTTCATTTCTAGGGAAGGAATAAGATCCACTTTATTACAGCTAAATATAGGAAGGCAGCATTAACCTGAGGAAGGGGGTCTGAAGACGCAAGCATGTCTCCAAATATCGGCCAAATAAACACCCCCCCGTCATAGACAACCCTTGTTATAATAGAAGGATTCAGGCCTGTGAGCTCCTCAGCGGACACCTGCAAAGAGACAAAAGAAAACGTGAAAACGGATTTTGGGGTAGATCCAGACCTAAGTGGTTGTTACGTTACATCGCGTAGCGTATTTACACTAGCGAGATTTCTAGGCACTCCCCTCGGTCGTACATACTTTGGCCGTTTTATGCTGCCGAAACCCTACCTTAAGTTTCCATAGCGTAACTAGTGACGTACGTAATGGGTTTATGTATGTGACGGCCCAACCCGGCCCATACTGTCCAATTGAAATGCCTCCCTCCACCTAAAAAGCGTAATTACGGGTGTCGTATTGATGCCTCCGCCCCATCGTTCATATTTACGCTGATGGTACGTACGTTAGGAGTTAGGTGGCGTAACATCGGCCGTGCGCATGCGCAGTAAATACAAATAGACAATAAATACGTAGCGTACTCAGCTCAGGATCGGAAAAGAAAAAATACAGCGCTTAAAAATATTCTTTAAAAAACACACTAAGGGTTGGCTTAAACAGTCCACATAGGAAACCGCAAATGATTTAATAAAAAAACAAAATGTATCCAATAACAGTATAATATATAATAAAAGACACAATATTACCGCTGGATTACTGACCCCACTAAAAATATCATTGTCTCAAAGCTCTCACATTTGACAAATCCATAATATCCAAAATATGATACTACTGCCCCATAAACTGCAATAGTTGCTGTTATATGTAACCACTTAGTTACATCCCCCAGGTGGCCAAGACCGGGGATTAATAACAATGGCCCGAATCCAGAACAACAATTGTGAGCGAATTTACGCGTGGCGGAGACGTAAAATCGCCTTTTGGTAAGTACTGCGCATGCGCACCATAGAGAATACGCTCCGTAACGTAGCGTCATTGTGAACGTATGGGCCATTCACGTATGTGTCACGTAAATACTTACGTGTGGGCGTGCCAATTTTACGTGAGTCCAAATTACGTCTGAAATACGTTAAGTAGGCGGGGGTTTGTATTTAAAGTGTACAGTATGGGCGTGCTTAGCTGCGTAAATACGTGTTGCCCATACGTACGTGTGCGGATCACTGCGGTTACGTTGGAAAAAGTTAAGGTAGGGTTTGGAAAGCGTATCTTGACAAAATACGTACGTTCAAGGGGTGTGCCTAGGGAAGTGTATAGAACTTACGCACACGAAATACGCTACGTGAATAAACGTAAGGCAAGCGTAGTTCTGGATCTACCCCAATGTAGCTGACAGACTGGTAGATTGTATCCAAGTTGGTAAAAAGTCTACATCTATGAGGGTTCTACTGTAGATATAATCCAATCTCCAGAGTGGGAGCAATAATTATAGGTCCAAGAGCAGGAATAGAGAGCCCATAGTCCGGTGCAGATTTTATGCACAAACTCTCTCCAGCTTCAGTATGTAAATAGAAGCAACATGGTTTTGAAATCAGCGTCCTACTCAGGCAGCTACTGGAGTCCCGATCTCCAAGTCTCTAGGCTGAAGCTCCTCCCACCTTTGGTTTGCTCTTACGGTTAGACGGATACTGTTGTTGAAAAGATAGACCTGACGCGTTTCATCCACCCACTGTGGACTATAAGTAAGTGTCTTACAACAGCACCGAGTTTTAAAGGTCCTACACAGGTGTCTCAATAATTCATCTGGAATTTAAAGGTGTACTTCTCTATTCATTATATAGGTGCTCATACAACATTATAAAATCAAATGCCGTTCCTTATATTTTTACCCATCCATTTTACAAGTTGATTATATGATTATTACAATAAAAATTAATTAAGGAAAATGTAAAAAAACATAAAAAAATATATAAATACACAAAAAAATTCTTCTTTTTCTTTTATACATATGTTTACACAATTTTTTTTATTGAAATTCATAAGAATATGTTATCGGTATTTGCATAATTTTTACTTCAAAGAACATATACTTTATTAATTTCCTTCAAATCCAAACCACCTATAATGGATTGACAGATATAGAAGATTTAGAATATTATGTAACCTTCATAATTAATTTCTTATGATCTACTAATAAGTTTTTCATTTTCATGTAGAGAACCATATCAATCACAAAATAAATAAACTCTAAATGAATAAAAAATTAATAAATACATAATTAAATCAATCAAAATATTCTCTGATTGGTTCAATCTAATTCCTCTAATTAATTAATCTTATCAATCTCCATGTGGTGCATCCAACATACTGGAGCCCACACGGACACAGAAGGATATAAACCACAAACATCGACTCCCAATCTATATGTGTTTTTATGGGGAAAGTTTTCTTATTTACAAAAGATTGAAAAGATTGTGAGTCAATGTTTGTAGTTTATGTCCTTCAGTGTCTGTGTGGGCTCCAATATGTTGGATGCACCACACGGAGACTGAAGGACAGATTTAGCGAACATAGACGGAATATTGTGAATAAAATTGGGAATCATAGTATTCCCAAACATTTTACAAGCCACCACTAGGGAAACCCAGAATTGTTAACTGTATGTGGAATGGAAGTAGTTTCATCCACAGAAAGAGGAGGTGACAGATACAGTAGGCTTTGCCAACATGAAGCCTACTGAATCTTCACCCTCCAGAGATGGCTTGAACTTAATGGAACTGGATATTAAATACAGTAGTCATAGTTATAATGATTTTTAGATTCAATTTTCTCAACTAAGGGTAAGGGTATGAATTTTTGTAGACTAATTAGATTGAACCCATCAGAGAATATTTTGATTGATTTAATTATGTATTTATTAATTTTTTATTCATTTAGAGTTTATTTATTTTGTGACTGATGTGGTTCCCTACATGAAAATGAAACATAGAGATCATAAGAAATTAATTATGAAGGTTACATAATATTCTAAATTTTCTATATCTGTCAATCCATTATAGGTGATTTGGATTTGAAGGAAATTAATAAACTATATGTTCTTTGAAACTAAAATTATGCGAATACTGTTAAAATATTCATATGGATTTCAATAAAAAAAATTTGTGTAGACATATGTAGAAAAGAAAAAGAAGAATTTTATTTAAAAAAAAATGTATGTGTATTTATATATATTTTTTTATGGTTTTACATTTTCCTTGTTTATTTATTTTTATTATAATAATCATCATATAATCAACTTGTAAAATGGATGGGTAAAAATTTAAGGAACGGCATTTGATTTTATAATGTTGTATGAGCACCTATTTAATGACTGGAGAAGTACACCTTTAAATCCATATGAATTAATGAGACACCTGTGTAAGACCTTTAAATCTCGGTGCTGTTGTAAGACACTTACTTATGCTTTCAGAAAGTCCACAGTGGGTGCATGAAACGCGTCAACTGGACTGGTGCTTTTCTGACTCTGCATATGTGTATTGTGAGAACATGAGCCTTATACTGCCCTAATATTGCACTTTGAAAAAGATTTTGAGAAAGTTTAAAATTACGCAAAACCATCAGTGGATTGATGCTGGTATAATCAGCGCTATCTTATCAACAATGCTACCCGTCTAACCGTAAGAGCAAACCAAAGGTGGGAGGAGCTTCAACCTAGAGACTTGGAGATGGGGACTCCAGTAGCTGCCTGAGTAGGACGTTGATTTCAAAACCATGTTGCTTCTATTTAAATACTGAAGCTGGAGAGAGTTTGTGCATAAAATCTGCATCGGACTATGGGCTCTCTATTCCTGCTCTTGGACCTATAATTATTGCTCCCACTCTGGAGATTGGATTATATCTAGAGTAGAACCCTCATAGATGTAGACTTTTTACCAACTTGGATACAATCTACTAATCTGTTAGCTACATTGGGCTGGATCCAGAACAACGCATCGGAGCGAATTTACGCGTGGCGGAGACGTAAAATTGCCTATTTGTAAGAACTGCGCATGCGCACCATAGAAAATACGCTCATTAGCGTAGCGTAATTGTGAACGTATGGGCCATTCACGTATGTGGCACGTAAATACTTACGTGTGGGCGTGCCAATTTTACGTTACTCCAAAATACGTCTGAAATACGTTAAGTAGGCGGGTTTTTTTTTTAAAGTGTACAGTATGGGCGTGCTTAGCTGCGTAAATTCGTCTTGCCCATACGTACGTGTGCGTATGACTGCGGTTGCGTTGGCAAAAGTTAAGGTAGGGTTTGGAAAGCGTATCTTGACAAAATACGTACGTTCAAGGGGTGTGCCGAGGGGAGTGTATAGAATATACGCACACGAAAATACACTACGCGAATAAACGTACGGCAAACGTAGTTCTGGCTCTACCCCATTGTTATTAATCCCCGGTCTTGGCCACCCTGGGGGCAGAACTAAATGGTTACATATAACAGCAACTATTGCAGTTTATGGTGCAGTATTAATATATTTTGGATATTGTGGATTTGTCAAATGTGAGAGCTTTGAGACAATTATATTTTTAGTGGGGTCAGTAATCCAGCAGTAATATTGTGTCTTTTTATATATATTATACTGTTATTGAATAAATATTGTTTTTTATGAAATAATTTGCCGTTTCCTATGTGGATTATTCAAGCCAACCCTTAGTGTGTTTTTTTAAGAATATTTTTAAGGGCTGTATTTTTTCTTTTTCTATGTAGTAAGCCCTTTTGTTTTGTTTTTTTGAGGAGGTGACACCCCCCCCCCTATACAGCAGCTATTATTCCAATTAGATAGAAGCGCCAATTGTTAATTTTTCTATTTTGTTAACTCAGGATCTGGCTCTTTGTGCTGAGTTTGTGCTGTTTGTTATCTACATCAATGAAATGATTCCTCGTTAACTATATAAAAGCCATCAGTTTAGACTGTATCCAGACTTTTCTAAATTGGGCGTTTTCAAAGAGGTCGCCTCAGATGGAACGCAAATCTGACTGATCCAAAGACACAATTTGAAACACTACCAATGGTTTCCAACAGCAGGGGGATTGTATGGGGGAGGGATATATTAATAATGTTTACAATAAGGGTGGAGTCATCCTCAATTTCAATCCGTCGCCATTTCAAGTGAGGGCAGATCGGAAATATTTAGGGTAAAGCTCTTGAAATTCTGTGAGAACTATGGGAGTTGCTTCCCAAGAGTTCACAATGAAGTGCGTGGATACAGTGCAGCTTCCAATGTAACGCAAACGTAACGCTGTGGACAGAGCCCCAACCGTGGCGGCAGCGGACTTCTCAATCCGTTCTATTGCCTCTAGTGTTGTAATAAAGAATAAAAATACACTCAACATGATAAATAAAGCTCTTTTCCTAATAAATACTTTACTATTCTATTTTCTTCTTATTATCCCATTTATTCTATATGCGGAATGAAATAAAAAAAATGTACTGATAAGATGAACCACACACACACAGGCTCTTTTAAAAGCAAAATCTAATGAGTCTTATGAACTGGGCAGCCAATCATATACCCTCCCTGTATCTACTTATTGTGTTGATTAATTTCCCATCTCTATAGTGGTCACTGTTATTATGCATAGATATAACACAGACTTATAACAAACAACAGCATACCGTGATAAAATTAGGCAAGTCTCCAGTCATCTTCCTCCAGGTTAATGTCCAAATGATTTGGTTACAAGTCTCCATGTCCTTGGTGACCATGAAGTCGCTGCTGTTGATATACTGACCAGTGATATTGTCAGTATGAGCGACTAGAATCTCTCTGAGTTTTACAGGAGAGACCTGCAGAGGGATTCCTACACAAAACCAAAGCAGAGCCATGTCTAATGTATGCAGCGAGATTCCTACAATACCAATACAGAGCCATGTCTAATGTATGCAGCGAGATTCCTACAATACCAATAAAGAGCCATGTCTAATGTATGCAGCGAGATTCCTACAATACCAATACAGAGCCACGTCTAATGTATGCAGCTAGATACCTAAAATACCAAAACAGAGCCATGTCTAATGTATGCAGCGAGATTCCTACAATACCAATACAGAGCCATGTCTAATGTATGTAGCGAGATTCCCACAATACCAATACAGAGCCATGTCTAATATATGCAGCGAGATTCCTACAATACCAATACCGAGCCATGTCTAATGTATGCAGCGAGATTCCTACAATACCAATACATAGCCATGTCTAATGTATGCAGCGGGATTCCTACAATACCAAAACAGAGCGCTGTGTCTTATGTATGCAGCGAGATTCCTAGAATACCAATACAGAGCCATGTCTAATGTATGCAGCAAGATTCCTACAATACCAATAAAGAGCCATGTCTAATGTATGTAGCGAGATTCCTACAATACCAATACAGAGCAATGTCTAATGTATGCAGAGAGATTCCTACAATACCAATACAGAGCCATGTCTAATGTATGCAGCGAGATTCCTACAATACCAATACAGAGCCATGTCTCATGTATGCAGCGAGATTCCTACAATACCAATACAGAGCCATGTCTAATGTATGCAGCGAGAGTCCTACAATACCAATACAGAGCCATGTCTAATGTATGCAGCTAGATTCCTACAATACCAATACAGAGTATTTATTTTTGTATTTGTTTATATATAAAGTGAATAGTGTCATTTGGGAAGGGTATTTGGCTTCTAGTGTAGTGACCTTTTGCCCTTTATAGTGGTTTGATCACCATGGTGACAATATTGACAATGATACAACCGATGCCATAAGATCGTCTGTATAATTGGTCAATATTTATTAAAATCAAAAACTATTTTGTCAGCCAGGGACCCTTCTGACAGCTATATGACAAAAGAAATCAACAAACTATATAAAGAAAAGAAAAATTATTTCTGCTCCTGTTTCTCCTCCCTCTGCTCTGTCCTGCTCCTGTCTCTCCCCCACTGCTCTCCTTTGTCTGTTCCTCCACTCTGTCCTGGTCCTGTGTCTTTCCTCACTGCTCTCCTCCGTCTCTCTATTCTATTCTGCTCCTGTGTCTTTCCCTGCTGCTCTCCTCTGTCTCTCCCTCTGCTCTGTCCTACTCCTGTGTATCTCCCCGCTGCTCTCCTCTGTGTATCCCTGTTCTGTCCTACTCCTGTATATCTCCCCATTGCTCACCTCTGTCTATCCCTCTGCTCTGCCTGCTCCTGTGTCTCTCCCGCTGCTCTCTTCTGTCTATCCCTCTGCTCTGTCCTACTCCTGTCTCTCCCCGCTGCTCTCCTCTGTCTATCCCTGCTCTGTCCTGCTCCTATGTCTCTCCCGCTGCTCTCCTCTGTCTCTTCTTCCGCTCTGTCCTACTCCTGTCTCTCTCCGCTGCTCTCCTCTATCTATACCTCTGCTCTGTCCCACTCCTGTGTCTCTCCCCGCTGCTCTCCTCTGTCTATCCCTGCTCTGTCCTTCTCCTGTGTCTCTCCCCGCTGCTCTCCACTATCTATCCCTCTGCTCTGTCCTGCTCCTGTGTCTCTCCCCACTGTTCTCCTTTGTCTGTCACCCTCCATCTTGTCTTCGTCTTCCCTCTGTCTGCTCCTTCCTCATTTTGTCCTTTTCACTCACTCTTATCTGTCTTTTTTTCTCCTCTACCATCCATCCTATCCATCTAACCAGTCTTCCTCTACTCTAGGTTGAATGCTCTTTTTTTCTCTCTCTTCTTTTCTTCTCACCTCTCCTGTCCCTGCACCTGCTTTTCCACTTATTTTATCCTATCTGCCCCCTCTGCTCTCTTATCTTATCTTCTCTCCTGACCCTCCATCTGGTCCTCCTCTGCTCTGTGCTGTCTGCACCCTCCTCTCTCTCTGCTTTTATTCTGTCCTGTTCTGTCCCTCTTTCAGCTCTTCTTCCATTTTATCCTGTCTGTTCCCTCTACTGTCTTCTTTTTAACTCTCCCACCTGTTTCTCTGTCCACTCTTCCTTTATTTTATATTGCCTGCTCCCTCCGATCTGTAATCTTCTCTTCTCTCCTGTACCTCTGTCCTATTTCCTCTTCCACTCTCTCTTTTCCTCTCTCTTTCTCTCCTGTGAAAGCCACTGGAGTTGTTTCTATCTTGTCGACCACCGTTGGAGCAGCATCATACGTAGACCTTTGTCACTTATATCACACGCCTTTATTTATGTCTTTGTTGTCATGTTTACAGCAAGATTATGCTGATTAGCAAGTCCCCCCCTTTATGGACACCTCTATTGGGATTTGTGTCTTGTTGTACTATTCAATAAACATAACTAACACAAAAATATCAAAGCATAAAATAGATTCTTATCATTCCACCCAAAAACCTGACATAATGTCATAAAACGTAACTGTTCTGAAATGTATTTCCTACCTGGTATGACCGTGTCCGATAAATGGATAGAAAACGATCCTCCAATGGGTGGGCTTGCAGCTTGTAATCTTGTAACCACCAACGTAACTGTTTCATTTCCAAGTCTTAGAGTGTTTGTATTTTGATCGTCTCTTGTGTATTCCACAGAGGCTCCGCTGAATTTACCAGAACATCAGCATTATTATTATAGCATAACACCTTTACCTACGATAGAAATGTGTCCAACAAAGAACCCTACCATAACTCTATAAGAGGAAGATTGATGCCACAACTGTCAACCAGGGCAGTCAGGATGAAGGATGGGTAGGTCCCAGTAATACTCAAGGTGTGGAGAAGATGACGACCTGGTCGGAACGGTTTAGGATCCACAATTTTGACTGTGAACAAACAAGAACATTATAACGTTATATAACTATCAATGTGCAAACAATATATATACACCATAGGAATAGATATCAATGAAATGATGCTAGACTAAAGAATACAATATCATTTCAGTTGTTATTGGATTCATGTCTTATTCCAACAGTTCCCTCCTATTGTCTCCCGTCCACACCTCCCACTTAGTATGTTAGCTCACTTGAGCAGGGCCCTCCAGAGTCAATGTCAGAACTTGTGGGGCCCGGGACACATTCACAGGGTTCTGTCCCCATGTGACATCATCACTGATGTCACATGGGGAGCTTGTGGATCTATTAAGATCCAATCGCCTCAAAATTGGAAGTCAGTTGGACAAGTAGTACCAGTCTCTCTCTACAGAGGTCGCCAGTGTTTCTGGATAGTAATACTGTGATACCAGTATTCACCAGAGGGGTCACTGTGTAGCCTGACAGAGGTTGACCGCTTAAAACAGTGCTTGGCACTCCATGTATGAGTATTGAGCGCTGGTTATAAATACATTAAGAGCAGCAAAGCACCCCCCCCCCCCCGGCTAAAATTTGCAAGTTGGGCAGGGGTGGACCATTTAAATGTTACAATCTGGGCTGTCTTAAAGACTTCTGTGTTGATCCGCACCAGAGTCTTATGGATGGTCTATTGCTACATATGTTGCATAACTGCTGCACAGTCCACACATGAGGGGTAGCAAGAGAGGAATTCACTCCCCCCTCACGTGCGGACTATCTGTCCTCCGTACGTACGATCCGGTCCATGAACTCTGCAACTCTAACTTTTAAGTTCTCTTAAATAAAACAGCACCAAAGACATGGTCCATAATAGATAGAGGATTATATGTCTCTTGTCGCCTCATTGACACCAGGTAATTATTTGGATCTACCTGTGAAGCCCTTGATCCTCCTGTTAAATATCATATGTTGCTGTTTAAGTAGAAAGAATGACTTTACACTGAACTGTAGAAGCCCATTTAGGATCCCAGTGCTGACATTGAGGTCATTTCTGTGCGGATGTCCCATAAAGCGGACCCTGGGGCAGTGTAATGAGGTTAATCTCCATTTACAGTGTATACAGCAAGTGTGAAGAAGACATTGAAGGTTTCAAATAAATGAAGTCAGGTTCTGAGCAATGTAAAACAAGGAGTCATGCTATTATACTGGCTGCTGAGAGTCTAAGGGATAAGGCTATTAAATAGTATATAATAGCTACAGATAGGAATAAGAAATAGAATATATATATCAGAGAACATTTATGATTGGACATCCTAAGTTAAAACTTTATTCTCTATTATTCTCATTTAAAAATGATATACAACCTACAATCTCATTATATGGCCAAGGACACTTAGAGATCAATGGCTCAATGTCAACGAAGTATTAAAACCAAAAACAAAAGAATATGTGAATGTGCTGATAAAACATTGTGGGTAACTAGTATAGTATTTATAGGAAATACGATCGATCCAGCAGTTAAAGCTGTATAGTAATATTGCACATCTAAGTTGTTAATTTCACATATATTTATTTATTTTGTATAGGAGGTTTATGTATTTAGAGGTATAGCATGGATTAATGGCACCCGGAACAAATGAATGCTACGGTGCCCCCAAATCCCGTCCTCCCATTGGGTGGTGTGCCAGGGAGCGGGGCGAGATGTTCCTTGACATTTGCTGACTAAAAGGAAGTGTTGTTTTTTCTTAAATGAATATAGATTGTTGGGATCTTCTCTTTGTGCCTCATGTTGATTCTTACTGCACTGAAAGTCTATGGAGAAAACGAAGCCGCCGTTACACATCTCCTCCTCCATTACATATTTCCCTTTTACACATCTCCCCCCATTACATATTTCCCTTTTACACATCTCCTCCTCCATTACATATTTCCCTTTTACACATCTCCTCCTCCATTACATATTTAACTTTTACACATCTTCTCCTCCATTACATATTTCCCTTTTACACATCTCCCCCCTAAAAAATATACCTGCCTTCTTGTGCCCCCTCTCCAATACACTTCATCCTCCCTGAACACCCTCCACATACATGGTCTTCCCCTGTCTCCCTTACAATCACACATCTCCCTCTCTGTCCCTTTTACATTACACATCTCTCTCTTTAATTCCCCCTCCTCCCCCATACACATCCCCTTCCTGTCTCCCTTACACTTCATGTGGGGTATATTATCTCCCTGATGCTGATTCACTTCCAGAAAATCATTGCGGTATGACGACAGAATGTAGAAATTGTCTCCTATTTCCCTGCATTGAGGTCTTTGGAGCTATTTTTTTATGGAGGACAATCATAGACTGACCATTATCTAAGACGTGACTTCAATAATGGAGACAGAAATGAAAAATACACTTTGGTCTCTTGTGAATCAGCTGCAGCGTCACCTACTTTTATCTTTTCTATAGAGATGAAGTCGTCAGCGGATCCTATTCACAGTCTCCACAATAACACTGATAGTATTTATTCACTGACAACGTAGCAATCAATAAATACGGAGGCCGCCATTTTTATTGAGAAAGTTTTCCTGGCAGCACTAGACACACCCATGAGTGGAGCTAATCACAGGACACACCCCTTTGGTGGTACAGGACACACCCCTTTACTCTAGCACCTTGTGCCATCACAATCTCCCCAATATTCATTTGGCAACCATAAACAAAAGAATGACTGCTAGTCTTGTCTTACAGTACCTGTTGTGCTTCTGTTTGCAATGATCAGTTCATCAATAAAATACCAATTCTTTTCCTCCTCTTCCACTTGTGACAGTAGAATGTGATCCACGTAAATGGATGATTCTGAATGAATATCATGGAGTGAATCCCGTACACAGGTCCATAGATCCGTACAGCCAAAACGCCACCTGACACATGGGAGAGACGCTCAGTCAGTCGCACAGGGCCAGATCTACATACGCAAGTGATGTTACGCTAGCCGCTGACGTGAAATCGCCCATTAGTATGTACTGCGCATGGGCGTGGCAGTTGTTAAGCCACGTAACTCTGACCGTACGTACCAGCCACGTATCTACGAACGAAGGGGCATGACATCCGTACGACACCCGTAATTATGCTTTGACGGCAGGGGGGGAGGCATTTAAATCGTACTGTCTGGGTGTGCTTAGGCACTTACGTACGTGAAGCCTTTACAGATTTGCTCTCCTCTCGCTGGCCCAGATCCTAAACTACGTACGCGAGCAATTTTATGTTAGCCACTGACGTAAAATCGCCCCTTAGTATTTACTGAGCATGCGCATGGCAGATGTTCCGCCACGTAACTCTGAACGTACGTACCAGCCACGTATCAACAGTGTAACTAGGAATGAAGGGGCATGACAGCCATATGACACCTGTAATTACGCTTCGGAGGTGGGGTGAGGCATTTAAATGGTGCAGTATGTGTGTGCTTAGGCACTTACGTACGTGAAGCCTTTACATACATCAGTAGTTACGCTTTGAAAAGTTAAGGTTGGGTTTTTCAAGCGTAAAACGGTCAAAGCACGTATGAGCGAGGGAGGTGCATAGAAAATACGCTACGCGATCTAACGTAACAAGCACTGGATCTACCCCATAGAGAGGACATGGTAACACAACCACTTACACAGTGTCACAACGCTCATCGTTCACCCCCCCCCTCACTATGGGGTAGATTTGTCAAAACTAGTGAACAGGAAAAGCGCAGTTGTTGCCCATAGCAACCATTCAGATTCTAGCTTTCGTCTGTGTTGCACAACCTTCAAATAGAAAGCAAAACAAGTAAATATTGACTTTAGAATGCAAGCGGCTGCTTCTTGTGTTGCATTCGGGTCTGAATCGGGAGATTGTGTGCTCATCATGGGGGGGTAGATCCAGAACTACGTCCGTCTTCCATAGACGGACTTATTTCATTGAACAATAGCTAGTGCGCAGGTGTAGTAGCTATTGTACGTAATCTGCGTATCGTTTCGTCTTTTAGACCGCACATACGCAATCTACGTATCGAAACGACACATGCGCAGTAGCTATTGTTCATTGTATTCTGTCCGTCTATGGAAGGCGGACGTAGTTCTGGATCTACCCCCATGTCTGACAATGTAAAATCACACCAAAGTATGCTACATGAGCACTGGATCGCCCCTGTATGTTATTCTACGGTGCATAGACTGAAGTCTCTGATTAAAGATTAATGCGATGCCTTGTACAGGTAAATCATTATAACATCCCCAATCTTTCAATAATAGCAGCTTGAAATGACTGATGACTAACATCTTTGGAGGGTCTCACCCCCCGGAACACTTTTTGTCACAGACCCTGGAGTCCTGTGTATAGGAGAGGCTTTGGAGCTGTCCAGTGTGCTCACCTTCATATAACTACACGTCACCGAAATCTCTGACATTCCTGGTTACTTCTTTAAATAGGTTGAGCTTATGTGACGTAATCAACGCACATAGCAGATCCTCCAACATGACCCCCTTCCATTAGGTTCATATACTCCGCTCCTGAGCTTCCAACTGTCACTCACCTGGTGAAATGACTTAGCCGATATGTAAAAAACGAATTTGCCTCTTCAACAAAGGTGGTTACCATAGTAACTGACAGTTACGCAATCTACGTACTAACCTGGTACATAGGTAGCGTAAATGACCTACTACTCTTCTTTAGTGTGAATCAGGCCCAGAATGCATAATGAATTGTAAGATAAGTGTGAAGATGATGCCACTAACCTTTCTGGACTGGAGTCATTAAGTTTCCATTGACAGGTATAATTGGCGGTCACTGGGCTTAGAAGGGTGTTGTTATATGTCAGTGAGACCAGGATATGATCTCCTAAATATCCTTTATATGCAAAGCACACCTGTAACGTGATCAGACAGTGAGGTGAATGGTGGCTGGGATGAGAGATAATAACAGACTTGTATTTACTGATAACAGCGTCATAGCTCTTCCGGGGTTCCGGGGTTTCTGTCCATTTATTCAAATTTGTGAACTTTTTGTAGCTGTAGGAAAATATGCCAGAAACACAGAATTCTGCCAATCATTGCAACAGATCATTGACAATTCAGAAGGAATAATTGTATCGTGAAACTGCTTTTCAGATCTGTGGTTCCTGTTTCAGTCACTAGCATTTGAGTGATGTCTGGTGACATCTATTCCTTCTGCTCCACAAAAGTTTATGCAGAGGAAACTGTCTCGTAGGATACATCCGACATAGCCCCCCTAAGATTGAATATGTGTGCTGAAGGGACCGACATCTTCAGCACACATATTCAATCTTAGCTTATAGGTTCCTATCCGCAGTCTCCGGTCCGATAATATAAAGCTCATTTTGGCTGCCTCTATTTCGAAAATACAACTATCGCAAACATTTTTTGAATGAATGGGTAAGCATGCCGTTTGTCATACTTACCCGCCCAATCATCAGAAATCGCCACCACTGCAGACCAGAAACACCACAGCGGACCGGACGTGAGTACTAGGGTCAGGCTACGGGGAAGGGAGTCTTAGGGTCAAGCTACGGGGAAGGGAGTCTTAGGGTTAGGCTGCAGGGAAGGGAGTCTTAGGGTTAGGCTGCGGTGAAGGGAGTCTTAGGGTCAAGCTACAGGGTAAGGGAGTCTTAGGGTTAGGCTGCAGGGAAGTGAGTCTTAGGGTTAGGCTGCAGGGAAGGGAATCTTAGGGCTAGGCTGCGGGTAAGGGAGTCTTAGGGTCAGGCAGCGGGTAAGGAAATCTAAGGGTTATGCTGCGGGGAAGGGAGTGCTAGGATCAGGATGTGGGGAAGGGAGTCCTAGGGTTATTCTGTGGGGATGGTAGTCTTAGGGTTAGGCTGTGGGGAGGGAGTCTTAGGGTTAGGCTGCTGGGAGGAAAGTCTTAGAGTTAGGCTACGGGGAGGAGAGTCTTAGGGTCAGACTGCGGGGAGTCTTAGGGTCAGGCTGTGGGGAGGGGAGTCTTAAGGTCAGGCTGCGGGGAGGGGAGT
>WWET01004611.1:48019-68114 GCA_011038615.1 Limnodynastes dumerilii | reverse complement strand
CTCCCGGACACTCCCCGACACCCCCCTCTCCCCACACTCCACACTCCCCTCTCCCAGACACTCCCCTCTCCCCGACACTCCACACTCCCCTCTCCCAGACACTCCCCTCTCCCCGACACTCCCCTCTCCCGGACGCATGGACGGTGACTTATGAGTCCATAGAGCACTCTGATCTTTCCGTGCGTACTTACGTCTGTAAATGCGCTCCGTCCATGCGATTCTTGATAACCGCTCCTCCATACATTCATTTAAATGCCCCCCCCGCCCACTTTTATGTAAATTTTCCCGCATGTCTGATTTCCGTGCGTATGTCCCCACGTGCGATTCACATGTACGTCCGTTAGGCACTTCCGTGTGTATAGTCCATGTAATTTATGTACATATAGTTACTACGCTTGCGCAGATGATGCGATCCTAAAATACGCACGGAACTCCCCTCGAAAATGGATCTCTGAATACGGCCCAAAGAAGATTTAATCTAACTTTTGCGCTTCCAGTTTTCAAGCAAAGTGATCCCTAAGAAAAAGAATCTGGAAATCCGCTATCGCTGAGCTGCCTTTTCCATATGTTTGTACACAGGGCTTGAGGTGAGGGGGTATACGGGGGTATATCACACCGTCACTTCTACCACAGATTTCATGGAAAAATGGATGGATAAATCTCCATTCACTTCTATTATGTCTGTATTTTCATAGCGCCACTGGCTTTCATTCACTTCTATTATGTCTGTATTTTCATAGCGCCACTGACTTTCCTTCACTTCTATTATTTCTATATTTTCATAGCGCCACTGACTTTCATTCACTTCTATTATGTCTGTATTTTCATAGCGCCATTGACTTTCATTCACTATAATGATGTCTGTATTTTCATAGCGCCACTGGCTCTCATTCACTTCTATTATGTCTGTATTTTCATAGCGCCACTGGCTCTCATTCACTTCTATTATGTCTGTATTTTCATAGCGCCACTGACTTTCATTCACTGGACTGATTTTAGAAAGTAAGTAAAGACTGTGCCCTGACTAAGAGGGGACATATACCTATGATATAAGCCCCACCCCTATGTGAAGAGGTGTCACTGATTTCAAGTGTGGACAGGCTGATATGCATTCTGATTGGTTGTACTGATTCTTCCACAGTTCTGAGAACATGCAGAGGGGAAAGCGGCTACAATACAACTGAAACGCAAGAAAGGTATAAAAAAAAATAGAATGGATCTCTAAAAACAATAATTGTGACACAACTGCTTTAGCGAACCACAAGACACGTCTCCCCTGACTGATACAAGACACGCCTCTTCAGACTGATACAAGACATGCCTCTTCAGGCTGATACAAGACACGCCTCCTCAGGCTGATACAAGACACGCCTCCTCAGGCTGATACAAGACATGCCTCCTCTGGCTGATACAAGACACGCCTCCTCTGGCTGATACAAGACACGTCTCCTCTGGCTGATACAAGACACGCCTCCTCTGATACAAGACATGCCTCCTCTGATACAAGACACGCCTCCTCTGATACAAGACACGCCTCCTCTGGTTAATAAGACATGCTTGAACCATTAAGTATGGTATGCTTGTACATTGTTGGAGTCTGGTGACACCAATAATAAAAATAAAATGATCTCGTCTTGTGCTGCAATGTTTTGTGATCTGTTCCTCTCTGTAGAGCTACAAATAAGTTTCAAGTAAAGAGAAAGTCATATGAAATATCCACCTTATTGCTTCATTAATGTTCATTTATAAATGACTGAACATATTACAGCATCCAATAAGGAGCTCATCTCACCTTCAAACCCTCTGTGCAGGATCTCCTCCTCGGAGGTCAGGTCTGTAACACAATGCACTGACAGCATGTCCTCTATGGCCAGTTGTATCTATACAGGGGACGGGGGAGATTTGTAGGAAAGGCTCATCAGGCTGTCACATAGTTTTAGTCATTTGTCATTGTCATTAGGTCAGCGTTACTCACTTGCTCAGCGGTGCTGTTTACTTCAATAGGTTTACTCGACACATTGTCCCAGCAAAACTGCACCACTCCAACCCCAGAGAAATCCAGCTTCTAAAGGAGAAGTCATGGCTAGTAAGAGGGGACATAAGGAATGGCTGCAAATACAACAGTCTGGTAAAGACAGACCCCAACTGAGCGCGATGTATGGTTTGGCGATATCAGCTAATTTGCATATAAAATAGAAGTAATGATTATGAGGGGAGACAGTGGACAGAGAGGAGGAGAGAGCATGGACAGAGAGGAGGAGAGAGAGTGGACAGAGCAGAGGATAGAGAGTGGACAGAGCAGAGGAGAGAGCGTGGACAGAGGAGAGAATGGACAGAGTGAGAAAGAGAGAATGGACAGAGCGGAGGAGAGAGAGTGGACAGAGCAGAGGAGAAAGAGTGGACAGAGTGAAAGAGAGAGAGTGGACAGAGTGGAGGAGCAGATGGGAACAGAGTAGACAAGAGAGCGTTGTCAGAAAGGAAGAAAGAGTGGGCAAAACTGAGGAGAGAGAGTGGACAGAGCAGAGGAGAGAGAATGGACAGAGCAGAGGAGAGAGAATGGACAGAGCAGAGGAGAGAGGGTGGACAGAGCAGAGGAGAGAGAATGGACAGAGCAGAGGAGAGAGAATGGACAGAGCAGAGGAGAGAGAATGGACAGAGCAGAGGAGAGAGAATGGACAGAGCAGAGGAGAGAGAATGGACAGAGCAGAGGAGAGAGAATGGACAGAGCAGAGGAGAGAGAATGGACAGAGCAGAGGAGAGAGAATGGACAGAGCAGAGGAGAGAGAATGGACAGAGCAGAGGAGAGAGAATGGACAGAGCAGAGGAGAGAGAATGGACAGAGCAGAGGAGAGAGAATGGACAGAGCAGAGGAGAGAGAATGGACAGAGCAGAGGAGAGAGAATGGACAGAGCAGAGGAGAGAGAATGGACAGAGCAGAGGAGAGAGAATGGACAGAGCAGAGGAGAGAGAATGGACAGAGCAGAGGAGAGAGAATGGACAGAGCAGAGGAGAGAGAATGGACAGAGCAGAGGAGAGAGAATGGACAGAGCAGAGGAGAGAGAATGGACAGAGCAGAGGAGAGAGAATGGACAGAGCAGAGGAGAGAGAATGGACAGAGCAGAGGAGAGAGAATGGACAGAGCAGAGGAGAGAGAATGGACAGAGCAGAGGAGAGAGAATGGACAGAGCAGAGGAGAGAGAATGGACAGAGCAGAGGAGAGAGAATGGACAGAGCAGAGGAGAGAGAATGGACAGAGCAGAGGAGAGAGAATGGACAGAGCAGAGGAGAGAGAATGGACAGAGCAGAGGAGAGAGAATGGACAGAGCAGAGGAGAGAGAATGGACAGAGCAGAGGAGAGAGAATGGACAGAGCAGAGGAGAGAGAATGGACAGAGCAGAGGAGAGAGAATGGACAGAGCAGAGGAGAGAGAATGGACAGAGCAGAGGAGAGAGAATGGACAGAGCAGAGGAGAGAGAATGGACAGAGCAGAGGAGAGAGAATGGACAGAGCAGAGGAGAGAGAATGGACAGAGCAGAGGAGAGAGAATGGACAGAGCAGAGGAGAGAGAATGGACAGAGCAGAGGAGAGAGAATGGACAGAGCAGAGGAGAGAGAATGGACAGAGCAGAGGAGAGAGAATGGACAGAGCAGAGGAGAGAGAATGGACAGAGCAGAGGAGAGAGAATGGACAGAGCAGAGGAGAGAGAATGGACAGAGCAGAGGAGAGAGAATGGACAGAGCAGAGGAGAGAGAATGGACAGAGCAGAGGAGAGAGAATGGACAGAGCAGAGGAGAGAGAATGGACAGAGCAGAGGAGAGAGAATGGACAGAGCAGAGGAGAGAGAATGGACAGAGCAGAGGAGAGAGAATGGACAGAGCAGAGGAGAGAGAATGGACAGAGCAGAGGAGAGAGAATGGACAGAGCAGAGGAGAGAGAATGGACAGAGCAGAGGAGAGAGAATGGACAGAGCAGAGGAGAGAGAATGGACAGAGCAGAGGAGAGAGAATGGACAGAGCAGAGGAGAGAGAATGGACAGAGCAGAGGAGAGAGAATGGACAGAGCAGAGGAGAGAGAATGGACAGAGCAGAGGAGAGAGAATGGACAGAGCAGAGGAGAGAGAATGGACAGAGCAGAGGAGAGAGAATGGACAGAGCAGAGGAGAGAGAATGGACAGAGCAGAGGAGAGAGAATGGACAGAGCAGAGGAGAGAGAATGGACAGAGCAGAGGAGAGAGAATGGACAGAGCAGAGGAGAGAGAATGGACAGAGCAGAGGAGAGAGAATGGACAGAGCAGAGGAGAGAGAATGGACAGAGCAGAGGAGAGAGAATGGACAGAGCAGAGGAGAGAGAATGGACAGAGCAGAGGAGAGAGAATGGACAGAGCAGAGGAGAGAGAATGGACAGAGCAGAGGAGAGAGAATGGACAGAGCAGAGGAGAGAGAATGGACAGAGCAGAGGAGAGAGAATGGACAGAGCAGAGGAGAGAGAATGGACAGAGCAGAGGAGAGAGAATGGACAGAGCAGAGGAGAGAGAATGGACAGAGCAGAGGAGAGAGAATGGACAGAGCAGAGGAGAGAGAATGGACAGAGCAGAGGAGAGAGAATGGACAGAGCAGAGGAGAGAGAATGGACAGAGCAGAGGAGAGAGAATGGACAGAGCAGAGGAGAGAGAATGGACAGAGCAGAGGAGAGAGAATGGACAGAGCAGAGGAGAGAGAATGGACAGAGCAGAGGAGAGAGAATGGACAGAGCAGAGGAGAGAGAATGGACAGAGCAGAGGAGAGAGAATGGACAGAGCAGAGGAGAGAGAATGGACAGAGCAGAGGAGAGAGAATGGACAGAGCAGAGGAGAGAGAATGGACAGAGCAGAGGAGAGAGAATGGACAGAGCAGAGGAGAGAGAATGGACAGAGCAGAGGAGAGAGAATGGACAGAGCAGAGGAGAGAGAATGGACAGAGCAGAGGAGAGAGAATGGACAGAGCAGAGGAGAGAGAATGGACAGAGCAGAGGAGAGAGAATGGACAGAGCAGAGGAGAGAGAATGGACAGAGCAGAGGAGAGAGAATGGACAGAGCAGAGGAGAGAGAATGGACAGAGCAGAGGAGAGAGAATGGACAGAGCAGAGGAGAGAGAATGGACAGAGCAGAGGAGAGAGAATGGACAGAGCAGAGGAGAGAGAATGGACAGAGCAGAGGAGAGAGAATGGACAGAGCAGAGGAGAGAGAATGGACAGAGCAGAGGAGAGAGAATGGACAGAGCAGAGGAGAGAGAATGGACAGAGCAGAGGAGAGAGAATGGACAGAGCAGATACGGCAGGGGCGACGGAGCTACGGCGGGTGACGTTTCCGAATAAATTAAGGGTAAGCATGCCGATCGGCATACTTACCCATTCATAAAAAAAAATTCATAGTAGTGCTGTCTTTGAAATAGAGACAGACGAAAAATAGCTTCTGGCTGTCTCTATTTCATAAATAGCATGTTCCCAGCCTAGACTCCCTCCGTCAGTGAAGCCAGGCCTCAGCTAGACTCCTCACCGTGGTGTAGTACAGTGCGGTGTAACTTGGTGACGTTGTATAAATGTGGGTTCTTACCTGAATATCAGGTTCATGGGAAGACTGAGCCACAATCTGATATTTCTCTCGTTGATAAGTGTTTACTATATCTGGGTTCAGCCAGGTGTTATGGATCTGAACCCCGATCTTCATGCTGGACTTCGGTCCTGTTCCACGCTGTACCATCTCCATATAATATTTCCTTCCATGAACAAGTTCCATTTTCGGGGATTTCTGTTTCCAGCGTCTGTCCCAGTCCAGTTCCCAGTGCTCAGACCAGTGTTTAATGCCATGTGGAATAGAGGCGATCTCCACCTGCCATAGAAAACACGGTATATTATAACCTTAACATATCATAACAGGGCTCTGTGTCTGTTATCGCCCTGTCTTTAGAAATGTGCGTTTACAATTTTATGTAGATTGCCATTTAAAAATAGTTAATACATTTAACAAAATAAAAATAAAATAAAAATGAATATAACGTCTTTTTCTTTAGAGCAAACCTGACCAAAAGCTTGATCATGATCTACTAGTAGATTGGGGCATCCACAATGAAACAAAAATAAAGAACCGTGATGGCTTTTAAGGCCTCAGATGTCCCAGATCCCGGTAGTGCGGTGCATGAGTGAGGTAATGGCGGCATAAGCACTTCTGTAAATTAGAAGCACACAACGATTCCATACTGGACCTTCACAGCCAGACGTCTTGCAGAACACTACTAGATCAGGATCCACTCCATTGTTATTTGTGCCATAATGATGTGGACATTGGGGTAGATCCAGACATACGTTCTTGTTATGTTTGTTAGCGTAGCGTATTTACACTATTGTAAGTACTAGGAACTCCCCCGGGCACTCCCATTGGACAGACGTACTTTTCCTGATTTACGTCTATGAAAATCCTACCTTAACTTTCCCAATTTTTGTGTGTTACGGCCTAACAGCCAAAATTACGCTAGCAGCCAGTGTAACTTCACTGTGGTACGTAGGTCTGGATCTGGCCCATTATTATTGATGCTATATATTGATGTGGGCATTATTATTGGTGCTATATATTGATGTGGGCATTATTATTTCTGCTATATATTGATGTGGACATTATTATTGGTGCTATATATTGATGTGGACATTGTTATTGGTGCTATATATTGATGTGGACATTATTATTGGTGCTATACATTGATGTGGACATTATTATTGGGGCTATATATTGATGTGGGCATTATTATTCCTGCTATATATTGATGTGGACATTATTATTGGTGCTATATATTGATGTGGGGATTATTATTGGTGCTATAAATTGATGTGGGCATTATTATTGGTGCTATATATTGATGTGGACATTATTATTGGTGCTATATATTGATGTGGACATTATTATTGATGTCTTGCAGTGCAAGTCATCAAATCAATAAATTTTGCAATAAGTTTCAATACATTGTAGATCACCGTTAGTCCGGCCATCCCTGCTTTAGAGAGACTTAATAGAGAATTACATGCCCCCCCCCTAGTGGTGGACTCCTTAGCAGTGATATCATCAAATCTTTTAGCACCTTCATACCTTTGTATCTGCCTCTTCTGACTGACTAATGAAGAGTTGTGCCTCATTATCTGATTGTATCCAAAATGTGTAGTTGTTTGTCTCCGGAGATACAAAGAAACCACTCAGTCTCGCCCTGTGTACAATCAGACATTTTATAAATATTACATTTGAAAAAGAAACAGCCGTCACTGTGATCTTATAAAACAATATACAGTATTGAAATACAAATCCAACATATATAACAGATAACATATTTATAAACATGCTCAGCACATAGCATGAAATCTGATATATGAATAACTCTGATTTAGAAGTATTGCTACTTTTTGTTACCTAAACAGTTCTCCTGGGGCCAGTGTTATGTTTAATGGAGAGCTGGCATTGGGGACTACTGATTGCTGATGTCCCATAGGTTCATCCAGGTCATGTGATCCATTCCACAGCTCATACAGAAGTCCTCTGTTACCTGAATACAGAGATGAAATTCCAATGAAATACATACAAACTGCACAGATTTTGCATTCCTTCTTGTTCTTTGCAAGATGGATATAATCAATCACATATAAGATGCAGTGTGTATAATGATCAAAATGTAGACATAATGAACATGTAACAATCTGCACTTGCTGTATGACAAAACATAAATGATTACATAGAAGTGACGGCAGATAAGAGTCACACGGCCCGTCCAGTCTGACCAATTTTTATTTATTTATTTTTTTTAACCTAAACTGAACGTAAAACCTATTTGACCCTCAATTTAGTTCAGAGTTGCCGACTCTCCCAGAATATCCGGGAGACTCCCGAAATTTAGGCAGTACTCCCGGGCAAAGCTCCCGCTATCCCCGACCAGCTACCAATATCTGTTGTAATCCCTAAAGGGCGTGGCTTGATGATGTCATCAAGCCTCGTCCATCCCATGTAACGCTAGAGATTACATGAATGATTTACAGGGTTTTTGCATACATCAGGTCATTAAGCCCCGCCCCCTTGCGGCAATCTATGTCTTCCCTCTGGGATCACCCAGACAGACAGAGAGACGGACCTGTGCACTGTAACAGAGAGGAGGAACATAATGAATCAGTACCTGGATGTGGGGCTGTGTGACCAGGTCTGGCAGGAGCGGTTGTACATACAATGACTCTTGGTGACAGGTGTTTGATGGTACATGGATTTCCTACAACAAAGAAAACTAATAATTAAGATATTACTGTATTAAGAGTAGTAATTTATTTTGACAACATATTAGACAATAAACAAGTACAAAGTAACAGATTCCAGGTAAATACACAGGTGTGAAATAACAGATGTTAGGCAAAGTATACAGGACACTGGTTAAAATGACCAGATCAATAACAAACAAGGAAACTGAGAACAAGTAAACAAGAACCTGAAAGAGCAAGTAGGAATGGAGACAAGTAGAGGCAGATTCAGGAACACGGCAGAGACCAGCAAACTAACACAGCACCAGGGAGCAAGAAATAGGAAACAATGACCCACACCTTGCTCTGGAATCATGTGATAGATAAACCCAGAGCACAGGTGTAGAATAACGAGGACATAACAAGATTAGTCCCAGAGAGTGTGTACCACAGCAGCCTCTAGGGGCAGGTAATAAAAATGTCCACAATAGGAATAACTTGTCCAGCTCTGCCCCTAGAGGCAAAACAGGATACAGCAGTCCAGGATGTAGCATCCGCTGCAGACTTACCCTAATTTACCCGCTGCATCCTCCGCAGCCTTTAGCTATTGGGAACGGGGGAATAGGTTACTGTTCACAATAGCAATTTTCTATCTCCAAATTGTTTTGAACAATGATTAAGCCTCCATTCATCTGGCGGCTGTATAGTGTTCGAAATAAAGCCGCTCCAGACCAGCAACTGCATCCCCATAGGAAGGAGTCCTCTCTCCACATCATTGACCTCAGACACTTATTTCTGTTCTCTATTTTTTTTTAATTTGATATGATTCTTAGTAGCAAGTAACTTGATGATCCGGATCCTCTGTAGATTTGCGTCTCCCTTTACATTTTCTAAAAACCCAATATTTGCTTCATCCATTCACCATTTCCACTTTTATTGGACTGGAACTAGATTTTAAAGCGATAGGATTCCAAGCCCTGGGGCCAGTTTTACTGTGGAGATGTTGCCCATAGCAACCAATCAGATTCTAGCTCTCACTTTCCTATTACATACTAGAATGTCAGATAGAGGCTGATTGGTTGCTATGGGCAACATCTCCACTTTTCCAAACCCGCAGCTTAGTAAATCTGGACCCTGGACAACAATTTTTGTTGCTGTGGCTCAGTCAGGTTTATTTGACGTATTTCAATGATGTGTATACACTATTTTCCACACTATGGTGTTGTAGAGGGCTTTACCCATCAATAACAATAAGAGTAATATAAAATGACTGTACCTGCAATGCTGACTGTAGCAGGATGCCTAAAGAAATCTCCAGTAATAGTAATGTCTGTCCCGCCAGCTGTACTACCGGAGTCTGGACTGATGGAAAATATCTCTAAACAAAGATAAGGAAGATCACACACATTAGTCAAATGTAACACGAATATAGGGGGTGATCATACGTATTATCATGCAGTGTATGAAAGACTGACTTACAGAAATGCTAAAGGGAAAGTCCTAAAAGGCTCTGATAATTAGGATGGGAGCAGGGCAGCTGGGAGATGCAGTTGAAGTCTGCAGTGTTGAAATGCGTAGGGTAGAGCTACATCATCTATTCACCAGTGGACCATCTGTTGGGAGCAACCAAGGAAGGTAAAAGACTCTTTGAACTATGGTGATACCTTAGTTACTGAAATTCTTGATATATTTGACTTGATCCTTTGCACTTTCTGGTACGATATGTTTTAAGCAACTGGAGATTGCGGCCCAGATTCACACTTAATAACGTACCTAAATAAGTGTGCATATCTTGGTGTTTTTATAGGAATTGCACATGTGTAATCCAGATTATACGCATGGAAACCCATTATGCATGACGTTCAACTCCGGGCCTAATGAGTATGAAGGGGCGCGCCAGAACTCCGTAAGTTAGAAGTTAAGAAAAGTGGGTGAATAACGGATGAATTAGGGGGAGATAAACAGTGGAGTGGGAATTAATGAGGACCGGGTAGAGGGATAATAACAGGAGGGATGAGGCACTGCTCATAAGAGCTAATATGCTAAGTGGGAGAGGGTGAACAAACAGGAGACACAGGGATGGTAGAGGAAGGGTAGGCTATAAGCTATGGTGGAGGAAGGGTAGGCTAGACTGAAGAAGTGGGTTTTGAGGGAGCATTTGAAGGATTGGAGGGGGTTGGAATGCCTGATAGGTTGTGGTAGGTTGTTTCAATGCAGAGGGGGCAGTCCGGGAGAAGTCTTGGATGCTGCAGTGAGTGGTAGTTATCAAGTTGGAGTTGAGGTGGCAGTCACCAGCAGTGCAGAAGGGGTGTGGATGGAGATAAGGGAGGAGAGGTAGGGTGCGGGTGGAGTAGGAGAGAGTCTTGTAATTTGTGGTGAGGAGCTTGAAGAGAATTTTGAAAGGGACAGGAAGCCAGTGTAGAAAAAGCCAGAGGGTCAGATTTACAAAGGGGCAATTTTACTCACCCCTAAAAATCGCGACACATTGCCGCAGTTTGCAGGCGATTATATTTAAAAAATCGCCGGGTTTACTTAGGGACAAGTTTCCCAGGCAATTTAAATTTTATTTAACTCTCACCATGTGTGACAAATTTTTTATTTAATTCGCCGCAATTAATCTTATATTTGCGGCAAATTTTCCCTATAAAAAACGCCACACATCGTGACCATTTTTTTCTTACATTTAAAATTTTTTTTTACATTTTTTCGAGAATTATAATGCCTTCCGCGGCATGCACTTACTCTTAGCATGCTGCGGCATATAGTACTACAAGGCGCACCATGCCCATGTTTTGCAGGTCATACTAACACGAATATAGGGGGTGATCATACGTATTATCATGCAGTGTATGAAAGACTGACTTACAGAAATGCTAAAGGGAAAGTCCTAAAAGGCTCTGATAATTAGGATGGGAGCAGGGCAGCTGGGAGATGCAGATGAAGTCTGCAGTGATGAAATGCGTAGGGTAGAGCTACATCATCTATTCACCAGTGGACCATCAGTTGGGAGCAACCTAGGAAGCTAAAGGACTCTTGAACTATGGTGATACCTTAGTTATTGATATTCATTTGACTTGTTCCTTTGCACTTTCTGGTACGATATGTTTTAAGCAACTGGGGATTGCGGCCCAGATTCACACTTAATAACGTACCTAAATAAGTGTGCATATCTTGGTGTTGTTATGCGATTTGCGCATGTGTAATCTAGAGTATACGCATGGAAACCCATTATGCATGACGTTCAACTCCGGGCCTAATGAGTATGAAGGGGCGCGCCAGAACTCCGTAAGTTAGAAGTTAAGAAAAGTGGGTGAATAACGGATGAATTAGGGGGAGATAAACAGTGGAGTGGGAATTAATGAGGACCGGGTAGAGGGATAATAACAGGAGGGATGAGGCACTGCTCATAAGAGCTAATATGCTAAGTGGGAGAGGGTGAACAAACAGGAGACACAGGGATGGTAGAGGAAGGGTAGGCTATAAGCTATGGTGGAGGAAGGGTAGGCTAGACTGAAGAAGTGGGTTTTGAGGGAGCATTTGAAGGATTGGAGGGTGTTGGATTGCCTGATAGGATGTGGTAAGTTGTTCCAGTGTAGAGGGGCGGCCCAGAAGAAGACTTGGATGCGGGAGTGAGAGCTAGTTATCAGGCTGGAGTTGAGGCAGAGGTCACCAGCAGAGTGGACGGGATGGGCGGCAGTGTGGATGGAGATAAGGGAGGGAAGGTAGGGAGCCTTATAGGTTGTGGTGAGGAGCTTCAAGAGTAATCATATGAAAGGGACAAGCCAGTACAGAGATTCAGTATGGATTGTAGGGGAGAGAGACGGACCAGAGGAAGGCCAGAGAGGAGGAGGTTGCAGTAGTTAAGACGGGAGATAACAAGAGAGTGAATGAGCGTTTTAGTAGCATCTGTGGTTAAGAAGGGTCTGCTGCGAGCTATGTTGTGGAGATGTAAGCAACAGTGAATGAAAGTGTGGAGTCAAGGATTACACTTGGGCAGCGGGCTTGGATGGAGGAGGAGAAGGTGGAGTCGCTGATAGTAATGGAGATAGTAGGGGTAGGGGGGATGGGCGTGGGTCTCTGGTCAGAACAGCCCAATTGCGAAAGGTCCGTTTCCTCCCAGTCAGTTGCAAACTGGCTGGGATTTCGATTAATATGCCTCGATGAGACATAACAATCGATCCACGGAGCACCGAAAGCTCCCTGCTCCGAAATGGTAAGGAAAAATAGTCCCCCCACACCTTTCCCTAATTCTAACCCTAACCTTCCCCTCTCACTACCCTAACCCTCCTTTCCTGGCAGCCTGACCCTAATCCCCCCTTACTTGCAGCCTAACCCTAACCCTCCATCTCCCGCAGCCTGCCCCTAACCCTCCCTCCCCTGCAGCCTGACCCTAACCCTCCCCCTCCCCTACAGCCTGACCCTAACCCTCCTTACCCCGCACAGAGAGTTTACTCATCTGTTACTTGGTCCGGTGATAGCAGCTGCGGAGGTGCAGTGGAGGAATATCGTCTTTCCAAAGGTGAATGGGTGAAGTATGCCAAACGGCATACTCACCCATTCTTAAAAAATATGTAGAAAATTGTAAGTATTCAAAAAAGGGACATCCGAAAAGGAACTTTTGGATGTCCCTTTTTCGCAAATCACATTTTCTGGCGAGGGGAATGCAACTGGAGGGGATATGTGAAGGAAGGAAGGCTATCATTTCTCTTTTGTCCATGTTAAGCTTTGGAAAACGCTGGACATCCATAAGGAGATGGCCAAGAGGCTGTCTGACAATTTGGACAGGAGAGGGAGGGGAGAGGTCGAGGGAAGAGAGATAGATATGAGAGGTGTGTGCTGATTGGCCTCAGTTTTGATTGACATAAGAAACGGCCATTAGGGAGAAGGATTAGTCTAACGAAGCCTAGTATAAAATAAAAAAACATAACATCCAACATTTCTGGAAAATTTGTTACTTTATGGTTGACCTATGAAGTGTGTTATAAATTTGTTGTGATGGTGAAACATCCAATTCTTATTCTTCAACAAGTATGGCTCCTTAACTTAA
Source organism: Limnodynastes dumerilii (assembly GCA_011038615.1). NCBI lineage: Eukaryota > Metazoa > Chordata > Amphibia > Anura > Limnodynastidae > Limnodynastes > Limnodynastes dumerilii. The sequence continues at coordinate 54,829 of WWET01004611.1, read as the reverse complement.
AGAATTTTTTGGAATAATTCATTTATTAGATTTCTCCTACTTCTTGGAAAATACTTCCACACGTTACCAAAGTCAGGGTACATAGAAACATAGAAAGTGACGGCAGATAAGAGCCACATGGCCCATCTAGTCTGCCCATTTGTTTATTGAAAACTATACTGACCCTAGACCCTATTTACCCTCAATTTGGTTTACAATTTAGGATACCCTTATATTTATCCCAATCATGTTTAAATTGTTCTACTGTATTGGCCTCAACCACCTCAGATGGGAGAATATTCCACTTATCTATCACCCTTTCAGTGAAGTAATTTTTCCGCACTTGGCACTTTTTAAATAAAAGAGGTTATTCACTGCATCTAGCCAAAGGCATCTAATATTGGACTTGCCTGGTGGCTAGATGCCCCCCCTTTCTATAGCGCAGTCAACTCCTGACCAAAATTTAATAGAACAAACTCTCTGTGGGTAAGCCAGGGTTGCCAAAACTCCCAGAATATCTGAGGGACTCCCAAATTTCCAGAAATGGCCTTAAAGCTGTAATTTAATGCAAACCACAGCCTCATACTCCACCCCCTCCCTCACCTAACACTACTATTCCTAGTGTTGTGGCAGGACTTTATGACGTAATTTGCACCATCGAGCCCGCCCCCATCCCTAGTAATGTTAGGAAAAGTGTCAGTGATGGACAGGGGCCCCACTCTTAAGTCATCATCTATTTCTTGTCTCCGAGATCTCCCAGTGGGAAGAAATAGAAAGTCTGCAACCCTCAGGTAAGCAAGCCAAGGCGATCATTTCTACAAACAAGTCACCTGTTTTTCTCTCATTTGGGTACATGCTGGAGGGTTATTTGACGATAATGGTGCAGATCACACGATAACCACCAGATAGCCTCAACATCTTACCAGCGTGTACTGTCCCATTGTTACGAGAAAATTTACCAGGGCACGGAGTCTAATTATCGGGTGGTATTCACCAGGGCTCTTGATGGTGGCGATGGATTTGGCTGCGCCCCAACAACAGGTCGCGGCCCCCAGAACCGAACTCGTAGGGGAGAGGAAACAGGAAAAGGCCGGACTTACACAGGTGACTGCCAAAGCTAGGCAAGATACAGTAGCGTGCAGGTGAGTGGCACAGAACCAGTACAGGACTGGAATACAGCTAAATGCAGGTAAAGTGGCATAGTACCAGCACAGGACTGGAATATAGATAAATGCAGGTGAAGTGGCACAGTACCAGCACAGGTAACATTATGCCCCCAGACGCCTCCTGGAAACCCTAAGATGAAATCTAAGAGACTATTTCTTTCTCTTGGATTTAGCTTTCTTCTTTGAAGAAGTACCAGAAGACAATGGGCCATATTCAGACCACCAGATGTATTGCATATAGTCCCGTGTTTCCCGAAATTGTGTACTGCGCATGCGTAGTAATTTTTTTATGTAATCTACGTATCTTTTCAGTACGTAGATTGCGTATATGCGGTCTTAAAGACAGCGTATACGCAATCTACATACCGAAAAGATATGTATATTACATTAAAAAATGACTACACATGCGCAGTATACAATTTCGGGAAACACCGGACGTATATGCAATACATCCAGTGGTCTGAATACGGCCCAATGTGTGTGGAGGTCCCTGGGCTCTGATTGCTTCTGTAAGGATGGAACAAACACATATGGTGTTACAAGCAGTAGCTGGAGGTGTGACTGATACAGAGAAGAGAGGACTTGGAAACAATGGATTGGGTCCCAAGTATTTATGAGTGACTCGGGCTGGGGAGGCAGCACTGTGAGGAACCTCGGGCTGGGGAGGCAGCACTGTGAGGAACCTCGGGCTGGGGAGGCAGCACTGTGAGGAACCTCGGGCTGGGGAGGCAGCACTGTGAGGAACCTCGGGCTGGGGAGGCAGCACTGTGAGGAACCTCGGGATGGGGAGGTAGCACTGTGAGGAACCTCGGGCTGGGGAGGCAGCACTGTGAGGAACCTCGGGCTGGGGAGGCAGCACTGTGAGGAACCTCGGGCTGGGGAGGCAGCACTGTGAGGAACCTCGGGCTGGGGAGGCAGCACTGTGAGGAACCTCGGGCTGGGGAGGCAGCACTGTGAGGAACCTCGGGCTGGGGAGGCAGCACTGTGAGGAACCTCGGGCTGGGGAGGCAGCACTGTGAGGAACCTCGGGCTGGGGAGGCAGCACTGTGAGGAACCTCGGGCTGGGGAGGCAGCACTGTGAGGAACCTCGGGCTGGGGAGGCAGCACTGTGAGGAACCTCGGGCTGGGGAGGCAGCACTGTGAGGAACCTCGGGCTGGGGAGGCAGCACTGTGAGGAACCTCGGGCTGGGGAGGCAGCACTGTGAGGAACCTCGGGCTGGGGAGGCAGCACTGTGAGGAACCTCGGGCTGGGGAGGCAGCACTGTGAGGAACCTCGGGCTGGGGAGGCAGCACTGTGAGGAACCTCGGGCTGGGGAGGCAGCACTGTGAGGAACCTCGGGCTGGGGAGGCAGCACTGTGAGGAACCTCGGGCTGGGGAGGCAGCACTGTGAGGAACCTCGGGCTGGGGAGGCAGCACTGTGAGGAACCTCGGGCTGGGGAGGCAGCACTGTGAGGAACCTCGGGCTGGGGAGGCAGCACTGTGAGGAACCTCGGGCTGGGGAGGCAGCACTGTGAGGAACCTCGGGCTGGGGAGGCAGCACTGTGAGGAACCTCGGGCTGGGGAGGCAGCACTGTGAGGAACCTCGGGCTGGGGAGGCAGCACTGTGAGGAACCTCGGGCTGGGGAGGCAGCACTGTGAGGAACCTCGGGCTGGGGAGGCAGCACTGTGAGGAACCTCGGGCTGGGGAGGCAGCACTGTGAGGAACCTCGGGCTGGGGAGGCAGCACTGTGAGGAACCTCGGGCTGGGGAGGCAGCACTGTGAGGAACCTCGGGCTGGGGAGGCAGCACTGTGAGGAACCTCGGGCTGGGGAGGCAGCACTGTGAGGAACCTCGGGCTGGGGAGGCAGCACTGTGAGGAACCTCGGGCTGGGGAGGCAGCACTGTGAGGAACCTCGGGCTGGGGAGGCAGCACTGTGAGGAACCTCGGGCTGGGGAGGCAGCACTGTGAGGAACCTCGGGCTGGGGAGGCAGCACTGTGAGGAACCTCGGGCTGGGGAGGCAGCACTGTGAGGAACCTCGGGCTGGGGAGGCAGCACTGTGAGGAACCTCGGGCTGGGGAGGCAGCACTGTGAGGAACCTCGGGCTGGGGAGGCAGCACTGTGAGGAACCTCGGGCTGGGGAGGCAGCACTGTGAGGAACCTCGGGCTGGGGAGGCAGCACTGTGAGGAACCTCGGGCTGGGGAGGCAGCACTGTGAGGAACCTCGGGCTGGGGAGGCAGCACTGTGAGGAACCTCGGGCTGGGGAGGCAGCACTGTGAGGAACCTCGGGCTGGGGAGGCAGCACTGTGAGGAACCTCGGGCTGGGGAGGCAGCACTGTGAGGAACCTCGATCCAATCTAAATGTTACGTGGGGAGGTACTACCCTGATCTAGATTCATTATAATTAATATAATAATATAATTAATATAATTATTAATTACCTGTATACATAAGCAATATTTAAAAAATGGTTAAAAAAGTGTCTTAAAAGTGTATATATTAGAAATATAAATATTTGAAATATTTTAAAATATTTTAAGAACATTCCAATAAGGAGAAAATTAAATATTCCTTTTAAATTCTACCATAAACTACTCATTTAAAAACAACAGGGAATTAGATCGGGCCTCCCAGCGCAGCAGTCATAAGTCCTCTTGGGAAAGAACAATGCAATATGGGATGTAGAATCAGAAAAAAGTACAAATACATAAATATACAATTAGTAAAAACCACACAAATATATCCAAAATAAAAACCCACAGAGAGAAGGGAATACCACTCTCAATGGTATGTCACGCCAAAGAAAATGGCCAACAATTCATCTTTATAGAGGTGACCATTGAACTTTAAAACAATGGTCCTTGGCCTAATCAAAAGAATTTATAAAATAATTAATAAAATACCCAGCAGTGAATAAATATCTACACTTAAGTTGAGTGCTCACATGATAAATATAAATATGTAACCCCAACATAAAACTAAAAACTAAGTTTAGATGAGGTCAATCCTCCAAGGCACCTAAAACCAATAGCAGGAAGAATGTACATTAAGGCAGAATATTGACTATAAAAACAGAGTGAGGTCAAAGCCCTCATTCAAACCTTTGGGGGCCAGTGTGTCCAAAGTGACTATCCAAAAAGATTCACGTTGGGACAGTGTCTTAAGTCTGTCTCCCCCTTCAGGGTCTTTTGGTATAAACTCTATAGCTTTTAATTTGAAGGTGTCCAACTTAGAGTTATGAACCCTAGCAAAGTGACGGAGGACACTGTGATTCTGCACCTTATTTGTAATATTCCTCATGTGTTCCAGGGCACGTATCTTTAGACACCTCTTAGTTTTTCCTACGTATCGTAGGCCACACCCACATTCTATCAGGTAAATTACAAAGGTGCTCACACAATTGAGGTAAGTCTTAATATTAAAGACACAATCCATGTCCTGACCACAGAAGGTTTTGTGTTGCGGGTGGCAGTGTTTACATACTTTACAGCCCCCACACCCATAAAACCCTGTGGTTACAAGCTTATCAGACTTTTTCACTGTGCTCTCAATTGGAAGCAGGCTAGGAGCTAGGGTTGACTTGAGATTTTTTGCTTTTCTAAAATATATGTCAGGACGTTCAGAAAGATGAACAGACAGTATGGGCCAATGTTTCATAAGGACATTTCTAATACTGCCTCCCTCCTGAGAGTAGATTGTCACGAAGGGGTATATTAGTTTATCTGGTTTTACAATCTGAGTATTTGAGGTCTCTTGACCAGTTTCCTCCTGAACTTTTCTCAAATTCCTTCTGGGTTTGTCTCTGTACACTAATAGTGAATCTCTATCTATAAGCCTTGCTCTTTGATAGCTTAACTCTATCAGATCTTCAGGGTACCGTCTCTCCAAGAATCTCCGTTTATAGTCAATTGCCAGTTCATCAAAGTTGCTCAACTCCGAACAATTACGGCGTAGTCTGATAAACTGGGAGAAGGGAATGTTAGACTTCCATCTCGGTAGGTGACAACTTGTATACTCCAGATAGCTGTTTGCATCTACCTCCTTGATACAAGCCACAAAGGTACTGAAGGAATCTTAAGTTCCCTCCCATATCAACAAAATATCGTCAATATAGCGGCAGTAGAATTTAACTGGGAACTCTGTGTCTTTTTCTTGCCAAGGGATACAAATTGATTTTCGCTCCCAGCTGCCCATGTAGAGATTGGCAAAGCTGGGAGCGAAAATTGTCCCCATGGTAGTCCCTGAGATCTGAAGAAAGCACTGGCCCAGGAACACAAAGTAATTTAATTACAGTACGAACTGTGCAAAATCCAATATGAATTGGCATCTCTCTTTGTTTAGAGACTCGTCCAGGTCCAATACTTTCTTTAACACCTCCAACCCCATATCATGGGGAATGGAGGTGTACAGGGTCTGTACATCTATGGAGCACCAATTATATGATTGCTTCCATCTTAGTTCCCTCACTTTCTGGAGTACCTGTGTGGAATCTTTTACATGGGATTCAAGCTTGGGTACATACTGCTTAATATTCAGGTCCACAAACTCAGAAACATGGGCTGTGACTGACCCTATGCCCAAAACAATAGGGTGTCCTGGGGGATTTACTTTGTCCTTATGAAGTTTCGGGAGGAAGTAGAATGTAGCCATTCTTGGATGTTGATTATACATATACGGATATTCTTCCTCACATAGACATCCCTGTTTTAGGCCCCTCTCTAAAAGTACATATAGGGATTCAAGATACCTGGGGGTGGGATCATTGTGTAATTTAGAATAGGAAGCTGTGTCACCTAATAGTCTCTGAGCTTCTTGGACGTATTTGTCCCTATCCATAATGACGATTCCGCCCCCCTTATACGCCTGTTTAATGTCAATAGACCCGTTAGAGGTAAGATCTTTCAGTGCTTTCTTTTCCTTCATGGTCAGGTTCCCTGTCCCTTTAACTTTATTATCTAATTTCAAAAGATCCCTTTTGCATGACTCTGTAAACATTTCAATATATGAGCCACATGATTTTAAAGGATAGAACCGGGACTGTGGCTTAAGTCCTGTCCTATTTGGTGGACTGGAACTAACAGAGCTTATCTCTTTGGGTTCCTGTCTTAAAAAATTTCTTTTTAAAGTTACATTTCTGGTAAACTTTAACAAATCAATCGTCAAATCAAACTGGGATGAGGAACAGGTTGGGGCAAATGATAATCCCCTTTGTAGCAATTTCAGGTCGTCCTCTGTCAGAGTCAAGCTGGATAAATTGAAGATCCCCTGACTTAGGGTTTCTTGTGTCTTTTTTGTAGGCCTTTTTCCTCGTCTTGAAGGGGCCATTTTTTTCCACTGAGTATTGGAGTGGACATCTAATTTTCCTTTAGAGGAAAGGGTTTGTCTATTATTTGTGTGACCCCCAAAAAAGAAATGTTGGGGTGGGTGCTGGATAAATCACCTCTCTCTATATTTGGAACATCCCCATGCTGGTCACCCCAGGCACTATCTGTAAGATTTTGCCCCCTCTGAGATACTACAGTGATAGATGATTCTGTAGTCGGGGGGTTTGGTCTGAGATGCATCTTTTTATTTTGTGAAGATTTTGATTTAGTTCCTACGTTTCAGTGGTTAACTGACTAGTTGTAGGATTCTCAGATTTTTTTAAATTCAAGTTGATTTAAAAATTTACCTGTTATACTCCTA